>JWHW01033012.1:204730-215798 GCA_000931545.1 Papilio glaucus | reverse complement strand
TAGCTACAGCGGTCTGCACGGTTTGGATTTTAATTTCATATTTTTTTTTGCTTAAAACATTATTCGCTCCTGCATAATTTAATTTACAAATATGTCCGACGGCATAAAAGTTTTAATTCATGTTAGTGGCCCAATGAAATCAAGAAAAACTTATTTTAATAAATATTTTTACATTCTAAAGGCCAGGTTGATTATAAGTGAGCAAAAATACAAGTAATAGATAAAGACGAGCTACAAATGAAGCTCGGTAGGCTTCGATCGTTAATGTTAAATTTCGAAGAAATCCAGGGTTAGGTAGAAACGTTATTTTGAGGAACAGGCGAGAGAGAAGTCATTGAAGATAACCTTTGTTCATTAATTTCTCAAGCGGAAAATTACATTGAACGTTATCTGAATTAGTTTCTTAGTTTCTCTAATTACTTACAACTAATTCTACAATTTCAACGAGAACTTCTAAATCTTTTTATATAAAATTGAAAACTATATGTTTGACTTATTTCGATGGAAATTTGTTAAAATGGCTTGAATGTCAATTTAAAGTCAAATTAAAAGAACTTACCGACTTGTGAGGTACGTTGATTATTTTACAAACAAATTAGAAAGCGCAACATGTTGCAAATGGGAGGAGCACAGAAATTCCTTGTCCGATTCTCCTAGTCTGTGATGTTTTGGAAACTACAATTTAATAAACTGGATAATTCTAAATCCGAAAAACCTTTTCACGGCAAAGGTCCTAAAGTATAACAAATCTTTTGTTGTGTCGAATGAACAGTCAAACAGTAAATCTTGCGTTATCTTTACGAAAGAAACTGAATGCGTTAAGTTTAAAAATTTAAAAATACTAAAGGCATTGGTCACCGATTAAACCTCTTGGCCTGCCTCTCAACCGAATATAACGCCGCGAGTTGTTATTTGTTTTCGCCTGTCCAGTATATATACATACATACGCCATCCACAATCGGATCTGTGCTTTATATAAAGTCAAAAGCTCATAGTTATTGTATTGAGCTTTGAGCAATTTTTTTTGAGCTTTTAAATCACAGAATCTCAACCCAGAAATGTTACTAAACTTATTTGTTTTTTAAGCTGAAATTTAATAGAACCCCAAATGAAACACGAGAATCGACTCCGCACCTTTTGTTATGCGAACAATAGAAAATGTCAACAAAATGAACACACAAAGGGAACTAGTAAACAAAGTAAATTTAGAGACAAAAGCGCGAAATCGCTCGTTCCCGATTGAACTATCCCTGAGCGGCACACTAAAATAGAAGTATTTATTTTAATAACTAATGAAAAAGAAGAAAATAACAGTTCCGTGATTGATACTTAGTACTTAACTTAAAACCTGGTACCTACGTCGTTTTTATATAAGACATATTTAACTGACGATTCCCCAGCTTAAGCTGAACTCTATTTAATATGTTTGATCATATAGATCTGAGGTCAACTTATAATGAAAATTAATTCCTGATTCGTCCTCCCTAAATTCGATTGCTTCTATCAACAAGAGTAAACGGGTGATGCAATACTACACTGGAGAAATTCTGGTGGAAATCCATGAAGACAGACGATGAACGTAAAACGCCAGTTAGCCCGACTAATAACGGTCCTGTAATATTTATCAGCAACATATTTTTTTCACACTTGTAGAATAATACTTAAGTACAACCAATTAAAAATTCTAGCCAAAACCAATACAGTACGTAGACCTATATAGGTAGGTAGGTAGGTAGGGCCATATTTATATTTCTGCGTTTCGTCTGATGAGTTAGGTATTGCAGATCCCATGCCCATCTCATTCCCTTCATCTTTTTGTCTTTTTTTATGTACTACCTTTACCTTCTTCTTTTCTACAAGACCCTTTAACTCATGAAATTATTCAGGAGTTTGATGGATAGATGTACAATTCGATAATGTAAATATATTGGTTTTGGAATTTAAAAAAAAATTACCGGTTTTTATCTCGTCTACGTTACAACTCTCAGCTATAGCACGATAGGACTGAATTCAAAGTGTAGTATTCGCGTAAATATAAGAAAACATTATGGATAGAGATCACTCAACATCAAGGGAACCGCGATCTCATTAACTTATAAAACAGGTACAAAAACAAATACCAATAACTAAAATTTATTTAGATAAAACAAATAGAAATAATTCTCTTGCCCTACTATATATTTGATTCACAAGGCAATTTGTCGCTTTAATCTCGAAACAAAAAGATAAGAAGTTCCTCTGTATCGCAGACTTACTGATACTGACAAGGGTCTATATTGTAACATCGAAAAGAAATCGGAACGATTTATTTAATAAAGACCAATATTAATAACGGCAAGAATTGATAAAATCTCACGATTCAGCACTGAGATGTTGGATTTCAGTAGATCCTCAAGAATCCAGTTTGGTGTTGCATATTAAGAACATATACTCATAAATCTTTAGATATAGTCAGTTTAATGCGGTGAAATTCTATCTTGACAAAGGTGTAAGGTCATAAAGAAAAAGGTGTACGGATTCTCTGGTGACGTCATATTAGCTATGACACTCCGGAGAAGAATGAAAATCGAATTACACCTCACTCTTCAAAATCGATCAATCGTTTTAAAAGTGATAGAGCTTGCAACAATAACATATGTTGCACGAATGGGCCAGTTCGAAATACCACGACCAAACAGAAGACAGGACAGTCCTCTTCCCATTCCCATTGTTTTCTACAAAGTATATAATGGGAAGGGGAAGAGGATTTTACGGGGGATGAATAGGATAAGGAAATATCCCTTTTCCTGTTTATCCTTTCCTCTGTCCATTAAAGGTAGGCAACACATCTGCAATTCATTTGCTTGTTGCGGATGGATGCCCATGGGTAACGGTCACTTAACATCAGATGAACCGATTGATCGTTTGATACCTTCTGTCATAAAAAAAGGCAAAAAAAAAAAGGGTAAAAAGGGAAGGGTCTGGCCGCGAATACCGGTTATTTATTTTTTTTGATCGAGGAATCCCACTTGCTTTATTATTAAGTCTATTCAGCCTTTTCATTACGGTGCCCACATTATAGTAGCTACCAGCAGGTCTCGTGCTTGAAGCCATAAGCAGTCACATTCCAGAGTCATTGACTTTTTTTTTGGAACAATTTATTTAAAACAAACAATACATCATACCTGTCGTGGAAACGTGTGCATATCACGGAGAGAGGACAACTTCAATAATTTTTAGAATTGCCTTCTCTCAGAAATTGTGAATATGTAGAAAAAAGTGTAAGTACAATTTTTGTATATAATTTCACGATGCACAATTTTTTCATAGCTATTATCTCAGAACTAACCGTTTCGATAAAAAATAAATCATTTTTGCGAACTTTGATCATAAATAAAAAAATCGCCCAAGGGATCGATGGAGACTTTTCACAATTTCATTATAACGTTCATGTGAATTTTTAGCTTCTATGGAAATTATGGAACAGTGAATGTCTATTACACCCTGCTCGCAGAACTGATGGCCGATGGGGTCAAAGGGAATCCGTTCTGGGGGCAGGGCACTGATCTTGGTGATCAGTGGTGGAGGCCTACGTCCAGCAGTGGACGAATATCGGCCTTATAGATGACGACGAGGACTATTTTAACCGGACTATATATTATTAATTAAACTACTTTTGTATATTCATTTTATACCAATAAAGTGAAGTGAAGACAATACGAGTTACAGACTAAGGAAATACGTTAAGAAAACAACATTCAAAATCTTTATTTGAATCGGTAACAAATATTAATACGCCTTGAGTTTCTTACAAATAAATCATTTTTATTAGATTTACTATCGTGTCGCAGAGAAGGAACCCTTGTCGCAATCTGTTAGCTACCAATATATTTCGCCTTTTATATTTTTGTCAATGTCGGTCTGTAAATTGCTTAAAGGACAAGCTCCATGTATGTTATATTGCTGTACTGTATTAGCTACATGTATAATCAACGTGCTTTTTACAATGAAAGAACGCACTCCTTGCGGCCGGCAATGCATCTGCAGTTACTCTTGTGTTGCGCATGTTCATGGGCGGTGGCCACATAACCTTAGGCGATCCGTTGCTCGCTTGGCCTTTTATTAAGTGATAACTATTTATTTTAAGGAGCACGATGATTATTGTTGTACATAATTAGTACAGCACAATCATAAGAGCTTCTTGCATTACCGTTAAAGCTCGTTTCGTGAATTTAGATCGTGGGGGAAAAGGAAAAAACTTAGGAGATTTTGGGTGTACATTTATTTTCATTTGTTTTAGTTTGCAACTGGTTGACATTACATCTTCAATACTTGATTGATGAGAAACACTGAAAAAAATATTAAAAATGAATCCCTTACTATTTAAGTGCGAAAGTAACTCTGTCTATTTCTCTGTTACGCTTTGACGCCTAAACTAGTAAACCTATTGAAATGAAATTTGGTACAGAGATAGTCTGGAGCCTAAGAAAGGGCATAGGCTACTTTTTTATAGGAGATTTGGGTGTACATTTGTTTTCATTTGTTTTAGTTTGCAACTGGTTGACATTACATCTTCAATACTTGATTGATGAGAAACACTAAAAAAAATAATTAAAAATGAATCCCTTTTTACTATTTAAGTGCGAAAGTAACTCTGACTATTTCTCTGTTACGCTTTGACGCCAAAACTAGTAAACCTATTGAAATGAAATTTGGTACAGAGATAGCCTGGAGCCTAAGAAAGGACATAGGCTACTTTTTTATACGAAAAAAATTGTTGTAAGGGTTAAAATAGGGGATGAAAGCTTGTGTGGAAGTCTCGTCATTTTTAAAGCTAGAAGTTTGAAACTTATTTTTAACCCTTTTCATTGGATATAAATAAATATGACATTCAAAGTTTGTAAAAATTACTTTCGATAAAAATAGGGTATGAAATTTTCTTTCGATACATGTTTTACATGAATTATGTGAATGTTTAAAAAAATTGCGACAAGTGACAAGATATTGGAGAAATACAGAGAAGAATTAAGGTAGGTAGTGACATTTACGGAGTCATTACAAAATGTGAAACTGAAATGAACGCAAGAAACGTAACGACGTAAGAAAACGTAACGCACGTAAGAAACTTGCCAAGCGCCGCGCCGTACACAATGAGCGCTGTACCGCCGCACCGGGGGCAACGTCATTTTAATGTATGTACAAATTTTATAGCAAAATAATTAGCACAAAAAATTAAAAATGCTGCCCAAAATCACAATTCCACGTGGACGAAGTGCGGGCACAGCTAGTATTAAATAAATTCATACAGTCGAATTTTGCTTGTGAAAACTGTGCTTGGAGATACATTTTCATAGGTTCAAATAGCTATGTTAAACCATTTTTCATTTACTTTACTTGTATTTAATTTTGAATTTTATTGTTAAGATTCAAGGGTTTATTTTTGTTGATCATTTATTATTTATTTATTTTTGAACTATTATCGCGCCTTATTTGAATAGTCAATTCTGTCGGTAACTACCTGTTTTTTTTCTATAATCGGACTAACGGACCAAGCAGACGCTGTACTGAATGAATATTAACTTGCCCCCAGGGTTTTTAAAAATATTTATTGGGAATTTGAAAAAAAAAAAAACGTTTCCTGAAGCCCAATGGCAGCTCTATCTACCGGGTCCAATTATTAATCCAAACATGTAATGACTATGGCTGCATTGGCAACATTACATAAAGAGGCGGAGAGGAAGAAGTAATGTGAAGGAGATGGGACATAATGTATCCGTCTACTTCTCGAAAACAACACACCTTTTTCTATGAGGTCCTGGTAACTACCTCGCTCGAGCCTGACCATTCATGCAGCTGATACTGACACGAATAGGCCGGCTACACACAATAGTTCTGTTATATTAAAGTTGTTTATTGTTTTTTTTAAATTATTTATTGTTTCTTTGTCACGCTTAACCTCATCGTAATAATGTAGGAAAGTGTGCATCTAATGCAAAGCTAACATGCGTATCATGATTTTTACACGGTATACGAAAACATAACTAAAATTAAATAAAAAAAACTCTTAAATTACCTTACTTACTGTTGTCTAGTTACCAAGCGGGAAATTTCTTATGTGTCAGAAAATCAACTTTATTTTGCATACAAGGCCTGGAAGTGGAAAAAACATCTCGAATTATTGACCAATAGTATTATATGGATACACTGTACTGTGATACGGCTTCAATCTAACAGAACTATAATACTTAATGAAGATGATACACGCTGCAAACATTGTAATAGAATATATGTCAAAGACCGGGAATAATGAGTGAATGATTGCAAGCTCAGAGAAAAAGTAAGCACAAATTGCCAGTGGACATATAAAATTTACTATTAATCGAATTTCTAATGTTCATTATTATATAATCATAGTAGTAACGTACAGACGATGAAAGAAGCTCAATAATTCTATAGGGCGTCCCGACGCTATGGCACCTGGAGGGAAAGTACTTGCATGAAATGTTGTATACCTTGTTTTATTGAAAGATATGATCGTTGTACTTACACAACTTACAAACGTCATTCACCATACATGGCGGCCATTACACTTTTTATACTTTCAACGGAAAAGTTGTAATTTTGTGGGAATCTAGAGTTGAAGTGAAGTATAAAATCGATAGCTAATGTTTTAAGGTAATGAGAGATTTTTGAAATCAAATTACTTTTAGTAAAGTTGCCTTTCTGTTCAGTTTCCCATCTACAAACATTTCATATATTTTCCTGCCAAGTGGCAAAGCCGTGAGACGCTCTATATATGACAATGTATTTGAAGATATTTGATGAAACTGGCAGTTGATGCTGTGACAGGTAGCGTACATATATCATTCATAGTTTTACTTAAATGTACTAGTCCCATTAGGTGAACTGTTCTGACTTTTGATTTACTTTAGAATTTCACAATGTGTACTTTAATGATGGCCCAAAAACAACCCATTCCATCCTGTAGCATTAAAAGGTAGCAACTACATATTACGGTCAACTGGTATTCGTTTACATAAATATGTGTTATGTTAATTAAACACTATTTTTCTATATTAAACTACTTTCAGTTAAGGTACTGTCGGGTCCGTTGGCGGTATTCCACCGTAAAAGCGACGATCGTTTGACAACCGAAACAATAACAAATATGCAACTTTTAAATTTGTGTTGTAAGAAATAATGATTTCGTCTGAATAGCAGAAGTGGCAAAACTTAAGGACGGAAAACAAAGACAGTGGTAATAAAAACACACCGATGCCGAGCAGTACACGACTGATTACTTTTTACTATATTCCGTCGTTTGCACTACTTACTGATATCTAATTGGTTATTTGTAAGAAGTGGCGGAATTTGTCTCGTTACAAAGAACGACGTAATAAAAAAATATTACATGTTAGTTTAATATCGCAAACAGCCCCGACTGTACTTCTTTCAAAATAAAAGCAGTAAATGCTATTTTACACATAAGTAATATAAAACTGTACACTGTTGCTGTCCTTACTTTATGTCGCGAACACGCTTATCAGGTGGTAATACTTTTTTTCGTCGGAAGTTTCTGAATGCCCTTTTTCTGTAAAATAATATAATTCTATTAAGTTCAGTTCTTCTCATCATAAATTTAAAGCTGTTCTGCTCTTGTCGGTGGAGCAACCTCTAAACCCTTATGCCTTCCTCTTGTTTTCTATTTTATTTGTTTGTATAAAAGATCTTCTATCTTCCTCTTCGCTTCGATTTTTCCTTATATGTTTTCATAAGATTGTCATGTCGTATCAGGTGTCCAAGCATTTTGCCCCCACATTACTGTTTGGTTTCTATCAACTTTCTGTTTTTTCACTCTGCTTAAGACCTCATTTGTTACTTCTCCGTCCAACTAATTTCACTTCTCTTCCAACACCACAACTCAAGGGCCTCCGGCCTTTCCTTATCTCTCTAAGTCAACGTCCGTGTTTAGCTTGCATATATATAAGGCTTTACTCTAGATGTATTACTACTTACAGTATAACCATAACAGCCCTTTTAAAGGAATACAGTGCTATCTAAATATATATTTTTAAATAGGTACATTATCTGCAGAAACCGGGACTTTAATGTGATTACTTATGCAGTTAGTATATTCAAAACTACTTGATACAAAATATCATGAAAGAGATAAATAAATATACTCATAAACATAACAGTAAAAAAACTATTATTTATATAAAACTTATGCAGGGCAGTTTCATTATAGTAAATAACATTATAGTAATTGAATAGATGGACATATCGAGAAGCAAGTTATCCGTTCACTTAAAGCCTTGGGACGGTTATAGGTGGTCAAAGAAGTTTTATTCACGAGCTACGCAAAGAAATCATCACGATGTAAGGATTGGTATTTTCCTTGAATTATGATCATCAACAAATAATATCGTGTTACCTATTGTGTTATAAAAGTGTGCAAACGTTACTGTGTTCTTATTTAAAAAGTGAAGTTAAAACAGTCAGTTTTTGGGCAAATGAAACAGATTTTAACTCAAACTGTAGCTTAAACGCAGTGCTGCGCACCGTGTGATATCGTATATTGTTCAGGTCCCTAATATTCAGTTGGGCAAAAGATTTAAGCTCAGGCATCTAGTAATATTATTTTAAAACATACTTTTTTGGATAATGCATGATGACTCCCTTTGGAGTTATCTTTTGCTTGCATGGCCTCAAGTTTCCACAAACACATCCTTTCATTAGCTTTCGCGACGTTGCCGAAAATGTTTGTACGGGCGATATCCTGGAAATTATTTATTTTTTATTATCGTCCACAATTTATAACAAAAATGTAATTCGGGGTGAAAGGGCTAGATATAGATTCTAATAACTTTAGAGAAAAGAGTCTTCTCGATTTAGTTAAAATTACTAGAAACCTTGGACCTTACACCAACCTCAAGGGTCGTTTGCTCAAGTTCAGATTACTGGACCTACTATATCCCTTTTTTATTAAATTAAAAATTCCCATGCAATTCTTTTAAGGCTACAATTAATAAAAACTAAGGTGACCTCCATTTTGTGATGTATTTAAAAACATTTCATGACTTTTTACCACGTTTTCGGTAACGTGCTAACAATGAATGATAATCTCTATTATAAATTGATAATAAAAAACCTTGAATCCCGATAAACTATTTAGTTTCTTTTTTGGGATTTGACGTGAATAATATCATCGACTCTTGTTATCTTATCCACTGAACCACCATAAAACTGCAAATGGAAAACTTATGTTCCATTTCCCTAACATTATTCTTCGTCTTATTCGAATCGAATTATCATTTGTTTACTTACTTTCTTTTCCAAAACGGATTCCATTTTGGTTTGTCTGCGTTTAGGATATAGCGTAAATTGGATAAACTGTAAAAAGAGACAGTATTTTAACAAATAAATTATAGGTAGAAATACAGTACATATTAGAAGAAATAAGTTTTATAACTACTTATATTTGAAAAGAGGTTTTAATAAATAACAATTATTCTATATCGATAGGAATAGAGACATGAGCATTTAAGAAATGTGATTTCGAAAGTATACATGATATAATGTTAGTATGTATTTAGTTATGTAAGTCTTTGTAGAAACAAGAAGAAAAGAGAAGTTAACCCTTAAATAACTTGAAGAACAACGTGAATTAATTACCTTGAATTACTTGTGGACTCGTCAATTTTTCGTTTCAGACAGGCTGCTTTGCTGTGTACGAGACCCATTTGTTTCGCTAAGACCTGTCCAACATTGGTCCCACATTTATCTTTAAACCTGACATGAGATTCCAAAATATTGCACCATTTAATTAATATGAAACATTATTATTTCGTTTATAATTAAGATTTTTATGTTGAATGCATGCTTGAAAGAATTTTTTGACATTTACTGTTTGTCATTCACGATTAAGACTTATGTCAAGGATATTTACTTTTAATTATAATCAAGAAGTTCATTCAGAACATCTTTGGTTTTCAATAAAGATGTTTTGTGACACTTGTATGACGTTCAAATAGATATAGATTTCTATAGTGTGCCAAAAATTAGACTTTTTACAACGGAGTCATCATTTGATCGCGGAGTGAAGACTAGACCGAAAAAACTTTAACAATAATAGTAACATCCCGAGGTGAGGGGAATGCCATAAGCGAGCGCTTTCTTATAATTTTTATATATTATCAAATTTTGAATTTGTTTTTATAATTTTAAATATCCTTTATTATTTATATAAATAGCAATAAAAATTTGCCAAAATCTCATATTATTTATTAAAATAAATCAGCTGTAAAAGTGAGTTGTCAGAAGTTAAAGATAATAGAGATAACTTAAAGTAAGTACAGGTATTTAAACAAAAAGTAAAGTACAGGGAAAGTAACTCCTCTATAATCGGGTCTTCATAAAACACTTCTCTTTTTATTTTTACGTCGTAATTATTATTATTTTCAGTTCAAGTCGACGTGTAGATTCTAACTGGAGTAGACGGAGGTAGCAAAGACTATCTTATCATTTTAACTCATATTTAAATAAAAAATATGCGCTCACGCTCGTAACCCAGAGCGATAGGCAGATATCACGGATTTCCTTGGCGCGATCCTGGCAAACCTCTCTCGCTTCTTATACATACATACGCATGGGTTATTAGGCCTTTCTTTATTATTACATAGCATACAAATGGACATCTTGCAGTACAACTCGTTCTACCAGATACAAAGTTTGTTTAATAATGTTTTTTAAATTGACCTCTAGAAAACCGAAGTTGTGTACATGGTAGGTTTGTTAGTCTCGTCAGGAATATAACGGTGGTTGTCTGTCAGTTTAAATACCCATGCATTGTAAAAATAAGACGGCAGCCACTTCGTAAAAATAAACAATATGCAAAATTCGTCGCTCAACGTCAAGTGCATGCATGATAAAAACACATATACCGTATTATAATCCTATGACACTTTATTTTTATAATAAACTCTAAATAAAACGTCAATTATATAGTACAAACTACTGGGCATTGAGACTTAAAAATTTGTAATGAGATTTCTAACAGAAAATATGTAAGTGAGCACTAAAAAAAGGT
>JWHW01033012.1:158070-171197 GCA_000931545.1 Papilio glaucus | reverse complement strand
AAATGTCTAATCAATTAACTTACTCCGTTGTAATCGTATCGGCCGTGGGTATAAATCATACCGATATCCTTATTTATGGGCGAACCCATTCGGTTATGGCACACATCCAAAAACGAGTCCAAGATAGAAAGCGATGTAATCAAAAATCTTTTATCAGCTACCAATATAAATTATATCTTTCGGTTAACGAAACTTGTAAGCTATTGTGTCGATCATGTGTTATAAATAATACAATATAATACAAAACGATATTGTAAAAATCACATTAACATCCGAAAAAGTAAGATGAGCTTTGTTCTATAGAAATGGAAATATAGTTTCAAAGCTTTTTTTTATCTTTTAGTAACCTCCACGATTGACTCGTTATGAAGATAATATTTATTTATTTCACAAAATCTGTCTGTCTGAGTAGTCTGATGTCGGGGAATCTAAGTTGTAAAATTTACAAATTTTAAGCAGCATTATGAACTTGTGAGTCTTCACCAAATTGACATGGAATGTTTTTGGTGATTTTTTTTAACTAATATTAACAAGACTAGCTATGTGGACTGTTGTTTTATTACCGCTTCTTACTTTATACCGTGCTTCCACGGCTAGAACGAGATTTTATAAAAATGAAACGCCCCGAAATCACCCGCGTACTAAATTTCATGAAAATTGTTGGAGCCGTTTTCGAGATTCAGATTATATATAAACAAGAATTGCTCATTTAAAGGTATTACATGATTATTATCAAATCACAAACTTGTCTCAGCTATCACTAAATGTAAATTCATAAGTTTAAAAAGAGAGTGTTAAATGTAAATAGTACCACCATTAATATCTCTGCGGCTGTTGAACGTACCAGAAAATAGGCGACCGATTAAAATTTATCGAACGGGTGGAGTTCGTACAATTTTATCTTTGCTTGGCATTCTGCCTACACTCAAATTTGGCAAAACGGCCATTGTTGAAACAATCATTACTTAACACGTACCAAAATTATTCGAAAAAAGAGTTTTAATTTGAAAATAAGTAAATATTGACAAATCTAGTTAAAACAGTGTACTATTGCTAACTAGCTGGTGTCACAACTAGTTTACTTGCTGATACAAGATCTTTTTATTGGTGAAATAATTTCTAAAATCGGTTCAGTAGTTTTTGAGTTAATTCACAACAACAAACGATCAAATCTGTTCTATTTGTAATATAGACATAATTTTAATAGCATTTTAACTTCGTGATCTCTCGTGTTTGTCCTTTCCGAGATGTGCTTATTCTTCATTTATCTTTTAGTATCATTCAAATAAAACTAGATGTGGTTTTAATAACGTGTACTATTATTCTATAGGAAACTTCACGTATTCATTCACACTTTTCAGACGTGAATGTAGCTCGCTGAAGATTCATGATTATGTGCATCCTGACAAATGTTAACTCGGCGACAGGTTCAATATGAAAAGATCCGGATCGGATATCTATATTAATGGTCAAATATATATATATATATATAAAAGGCGATGTGTGTATGTATGTATGTTACTTATAGACTACTACTACGAAGTTTGATAGCGATCGGATTAACATTAGTGCTAACCGGGAGAAGCTGGGGCGGATCACTAGTATAAGATAAAATAAATGTTTTGTTTTCTTCCACTGTCTTGAGGAAACGATTGTTTTAGATATATAATATTGTAAGCGATAAAGTTAAAAAACGACTAAGTTAGAATGGATACTCGTCTGTTTGTTACTCTTTCATACATCATCATAATCATTCCACAGCTACATATAAGCCTTCCACAATGACCTTACCCGTCGTCTTTAAGGCATCATTCTGAAAGAACACGAGTTTTGCTAAGACTTTACTCCATCATTTGTCGTCACTAACTCGACAGATGTTGCTATTTCAGCTTTATTGAATAATAGCTGTGTCGAGTACTTCTTTCTCCGTGGATTTTCGTTTCGGATTCTTACAGAAATATTGAGCATAGGTCTGTCCATTGCTCGCTGTGTGACTGTTAAGTCTTTTGCGCATAAAATAACAAAAAGATTTGAACACATGCTTTAGTTTGGAGTACAAGGTCCTAACACCTTTACTCAGTTTTCACAATTGTTTTTATACAAAGTACATGTTAGTTTACAACACTAAATAAACACAATTACGACATGAAAGTGCAAAACGAGCTCCGAAAGTAGACAAAGTTGTGCGCCCAAGTTGCATGGCTCGCCAAATTTAAACCCCGCGGGAAGCTTTAAAAGAACTTTTTGTTAAGTAGTCAACTACTAATTGCCAACTTTTTAGGAGTTAGCGTCTATAAACCAAGTGGGCACAATGGATGGCAACCGAGCACGTGAAATAAAACTTTACAAACTTCGCCCCGTCGTAAACTTACATCCGAATCCGTTCTGAATAATTGCTTGTTCGAATTAACTTGTTGCTAAGTGAACGAAAAGTCTTCAATTGAAATAAATTTATTTTTATGCTTTCATCCAATCATTAAAATATACCATAAGTACATAGTAGGTCATTGCGAACGTTATTCTCACAAGCCAAATATAATGTCTATAATAATTAAGATACTGTTAATAAATTGATTGAGTCCTAGTCGTCTCAGATGTTCGGAGATGATGACTGGGATTAACTCGTCCGCAGAAATGACTGTTGGAATATATTAAACAACTTTTATGAATGTTTTTGTTTCCAAGGTTTCAAGCAAAACATTAAAAATATTGTTTACTAGCTGTGCCCCGCGTTTTCACCCGCCCTGCAATTTTACTTAAGCGAAATGATACTACCGTAACCTGATCATCTCACTGCCCTTTTCCCACATATGTGGGGTCGACACAGTACGGCCGCAGCACAGTTAAATTGATATGACTTTTTTATTTATCAACCGATTGAGATAAAACAAACACTAAATATTAAGTGAAGCTTACTTCAATACACTAGTGAAAACCGCACCCAAATCGGTTAAGCCGTTTCTGAGATTAGCGGTAACAAACGCACAGACAAACAGACAAAAATTCTCTTATAATAGTTTTTCTCAAATATCTTCCATGTACAGATAGCGATCAGTTACATTTTTATTATATGTATAGATGTTTGGTTTTGAACTATTGTCGCGTCTTCCCACCTTTATTGAGTTTTCACTTCGGTCGGCAGTTATGACTGTCTGTGTTTTTTTTCTTCTAATTATGCCATTATTGATAATATATTATTGAGAAGTACAAGTAAAAGTAACGTGTTATCGAAAAATACGTTTTCAAAACCCGTATCTTTTAGAGCCACATCCACGTAGAACCATCATAGTAATCATGACGTAAGGGGACAACCACAATAACAATTGCTGTGTGAAGTGTGTGCATACCTTTAACGTCCCTTTAATTCTGTCAACATACATTGTCTATACATGTAGTATAATTTAATATTTTAATCTTGTGTCTTTAACAATTTATTAACTACAAATAAAATTAATTACAAGAACTTATTTGTTTTGCAGCCGAAGGCTTTTTGTTTATTTAAGCATTTATTTTGCTCGAACGTTCGATCATTGATTTATTTGCAATCAGTACTGCCGGACGGCCCAAATGAAATTACTTTTTCGGTATTAAGTTTTTCGTTTTAAATCTGTTTGTAACTTAATTGAGTCCGGTGATAACGGTTTATTCGAATTTAAAATTTTAGAATATTTGAAACACACGCGTATACATGTTACATACTACTAACAATCCGCCCCGGTTTCGCTTGGTTAAATAGATAGACAAAATAAAAAAATAAACAGCTATACTAGAAGGGCTTTCGATTGGTGAAAGAATTGTTACATTCCGTTCATTAGTTTTTGAGTTTATTCGGAACAAACAAACAATCATTTCTATTTATAATAAAATAACTAAAGAGATCCTCTACGGATGATTCAGCATAGATTGGTCATAGTTCCATACCGACACGCTCAGTAATTCTCATGTCTCTCTCATGACTCATGACTCACAATTTTTTTTTTCATTATGTAGAAGAACAAAAGTACGGAGTACTGAAGGAATTTATCCTAGATGCCTTATTAGGTTATAAAGGAGCAAGAAATTATCTGATGTTTAGACAGGCGTGAAATAGAGTATTGTACGTTTCGTCTGATGAGTGAGGTACCGGAGGCCTAAAACTAGTCCTCTTCCCCTTCCCATCATATGCTGAGAAAAGGACAGGAAGGTTAATTGGAGGGGATGAATAGGAAAGGGAAATCATTTTCTCTTTATCCTCTCATCTGTCCATTAATGGTAGGCAACGCATCTGCAACTCATTAGCCTGTTGCAGATGTCTATGGGTAGGGATCACTTGATATCAGATGAACCGATTGCTCGTTTGCAATACTACTTACTAAAAACAATACTTTTGAAATTAAATAATTGTACAAAAGTGCCACTCTATCAATACATTGCCATACATTATATAAGCACAACCATCGATGTAGAATGTAACAGAATAATAATCATGTTAGGTACGCAACAGTATATCGTATCCCCAAGCGAGAAATTTCTCTCCGAATATAAAGGGTTAAACTCTTAAATCTCAAAAGATTAGTGACGTGCGAAAGCTTGAATCTTTTTTACTATGTAATAAAATGAAAGGATATATTTTACCATACAAGAACAAGAACTTATTATCTTATAGAATTTGAAAAGCTACGATAATATATGTATAAAAAAAACACACGCTAACGTTTGCTTTTATATCCCATTTTTGTGATCTCTCTTTTACTCAACCTATACCTATACCCAAATCTATACATATAATAAAATTGTAACTGATCGCAGTCTGTACATGGAAAATATCAGAAAATCTATTATTGGGGGCCTTTATAAACGCAATAATACTCAAAACAATTTTTCAAAACCAGTATTTTACTAAGCTGAACGGATAGTGTCTTTGTTCAGGTACGTGCTGGCTATCCGTAGAAGTTAGTAAAAAACACAACATCCGTGGGTTAGTTGCAGCAATGAATAAACATCAGTCTTTCAGATTACGCAGTGAATTAAGTCAAATATATATTACTTTACTTTTATGTATATTTGCCTTATATATATGTTCTCCATTGTTTAGCAAAAGTACATATATGTGAGACTACCAATGCTTTTCCAGCTTTCGTGGCTCGAAAAACATATCATTTGCATATCTTCTGTGGGTAATGGTAGTCGAAATTAGTCCAATATTTTGTTAGCTGTTGCAACAGAAAAAGTTACACGGATAGACACGCTAAACTTATAAAATCCATTCGTTTTTCGTTTTGCAACGGTGGTTAATAAAACCTTTGCACTATGTAAAAGCTACATCACTAGTCAGTGGTTATGACGCGCGAGACGAGACTAGTCACGAGGGGCGACTTTACGGCGTAACAGTCTATACCTATTTTAGGGTTGAAGGAGACGTATACTTACTTACTTTTATTTCAAAACTAGCAATCCTCCCTGGCTTCGCTCGAGTAGATATATCTATTTCGTTTGCTATCGTAAAAATAGCCCAAGCTACTCGCTGATAGAAGAGTTTTCTCTCAGTGCAAGGATTTTAAAATCCTTGGTTTTGATTTTATCCGGAACAAGCAAAGAATTAAATATTTTCTCTTTATGTTTTATAACGGATAAAGGGGACTTTCTGTCACGAAAAATAAGCAAATAAGATTTGTATTAATTTAGAAAATTTCACGACGACATGCCTGTATAATTTATTTCGTGAAAATTGTAAATGTTGTCAAGATTTTTCTTTGAAAAATAAGATGCTTTAGCAGATATACTATTGCCGATGGTATAAGTTAAAGGATACAAGCGGGATTAATCTTCGGTTTTCATAATCATTGTCAGGTAAAACGTACGTAAACCTTTCCAAATGATCGCCATAACCTTTGGTACCCTACCGCCTTCAGTAGACTTCTTTCTTCTTGCAGTAGACTCCTGATTGTTAAAAACTTCAAATTTAGTACAAAAATGTGACTTACAAAATCGAAATGTGCTTAAAGCAATCTAGAATACAAATACTTATATTATTAATAAAATTATGAATTCATTATGAAAACGCTATGAAGATAACTTCTTTTTCCCTTAATTTTTTTATGGAGTATCATATTTAATATTCTTAAAGTACTGATAACGATAACTACATACATATACAAATCTGAAGGAGAAATAGGAGACATATAGAAGAATAAAGTCATGAAGTATCAGATACTATATGAAGCAAGTTTGAATGCTGCTTATTAAGCAGCATTCAAAGCTTAAGAAGCATGCATAGCTTATTGAAGAAGAAAAAAGAATATAACAAATTTATTCGCCTCTCAATCAGAAAAAAACATCTATTATTCGATGTACCAATCCGTTTGCCTAAAACCAAACACTGTTTTCTATCTATACGGGGAAAAACAATTACAAGTATAAAAATATCTCTATTAATTTATCCTCTTGTTGCTGCATACTCGGACCAAGTCCTAACCTCTCTCTGTGTAGAGACAGGGCGCGTTTGTCACTGTCACTGTATCTCCCTGTTATGATTTGAACAATTCCCGAATAGAGAGTTATCTTAGTGAATCTCTCACTGCGAATGTCATTTAGTTTTGTTATTGTCGTATCTTTTGGTGAGGATAAACGTTGTTTATTTACTTTATACTTATACTGTGGAGTTTTGTTCATTGATTTGTAATAGTAACGTTGTCAGTTGTATGTTTTATTAGCAACCTGCCCCATTTTCGCTTGTTAATAAATATTTAACAGTGGTAGAGCCCACAACATCAACATCTGTTGGGAATGGGCCGGCTCGCGGTCTGTTCTCTGGGACAGACAGACGTGAAGTAGAAGTATACTGCGTTTCGTCTGATAAGTGAAGCGATGGAGGCCTGATTATGCTCCTCTTTCCCTTCCTTGATGGGAATAGATATGAATATGTCTAATATGGATAGTATGGAAAGGGGAGGGTTACAACTGGGAAGTGGATAATTAGGAAAGGAAATATAATTTTTACTGTTTGTCAGAGGAGGACTCTGTCCATTAAAGTAAAGTAATGCAACTGCAACTCATTAGCCCGTTGTAAATGCCCATAGGTAGCGGTCACATGATATCAGGTGAACCGCTCAAACTAACATTACCTTCTTCTATAAAACCAGCCAAGGTTTTTGATATTGGTGAACTTGAGTTTTATGTTGGTTAAAAAAAATAATTGGTTAGGTAGTTTTTCAGTTTATCCGAAATATATAAACATTGAAATCTTGTCTCTTTATAATGCTAGCATACATTATATTCGTCTAGAGTAGTTTCAAAAAAACTTTTTTTTATTTTTGCTATTAATAGACCTCGCTTAAATTGACTCTTGGATTTCTACAAAAAACTACGATATAATTTTATCAATACAAAAACTGAAAAAAAGAACTCTTTTCTTCGACAATTATTCGTTGTTTCTGTCGAGTTCCTAAACCATTGTTGGTGGATAACATATCGCTAGCTCTTCGCGTTACGGGATCAATGGCGCTTAACCCCATTGACCAGTAAAATCTAAAATAAATCGAATCACATCAGCCGTTTGTCTCCATCCGACCCGTAATTCGACCATTTAAACTAACTAAGCCCGTCTACGATATATGGCGCTCACTTTTATTACGTTCAAAGGGCTTGGCGATACCAATCGAAGGCAATATCGGTTCACCGAAATGATTATGGCTTGCTTTTAAACCTTTGTTGGGAATTTATTTTTATTTAAGGTCATTAATCACAAGGACGCGTTGCCGTCTACTGTACGACATTAGTGAACACCTTTCCTTCACACTTTTAGGACATTGCTGTTTTTGGAAGGTAAACACGGTTACAAGTGACTCGCGTGATATTAAGTGACCACCACGGTAAAAGATCAACACAGAAACATACAGAAAGTTAGGTATGGGACCAGCCTAAAAGAAAAGAGGGTGTAGATAAAAGACTGTTAAAAAGAAGAGGAAGTAGATAAAAGGGGGCAGAGAAGCAGGCGGCGGAAAAGGGTGGGAGTTGGACTTTGATGACAAATGAAATTAACTACCTAATAAGTTGACAATGAGAAACCAATTTACCTAGTGTTGGACCACCGCTGCCCATAAACCGCAGTAATAAGCGGAGTTGCATGTGCGATACCAATGAGCGTTGTTGAATGTACACTTATGACACTTAGGGAAAGAATAATCGAATGGCGCTCACTCTTCAAAATCTGTCTCGTTGGTTGTTTTAGGCCGCAGGACGTCACAATGGGACGGACACACTTACATATATACCTTTACGCAAAAATATTGCCCTGCTGATAGTCGGGCTAAAATATCGGAAAGAAAAGATAGTGGTACAGAGGAAAGAAATGAAATACAAAGTGTATTTTACACGTTATTATTTTGTGGGGTTTCCAGGCAAATCCATTATACCAATAGCTGCTTCCACGACGTAGCTTTATATTTTATTTAGATTTAGTATATATCATTTTTATTGAATTGAATGTAAATTTTTTAAGGAATATGTTAGGACAGACATAATATTTTCTTTTTTGATCGTACTCTTTTTCACAACTGTTTATTTTATATTAATTAAATATTGTGTTCAAATCTTTGTTCTAAAACTAAAAGTACACCTACATGCCGGCCGCAGTCCCGGGCGTGACCGCACTCAGTTTTATCGCGAATAGATTTTCCGGACGATTTAAACAAATAAAACCTATTGGTTAATGTGGCGAACCGTAGATTTGTCACGCATTTATCATTCTCGCAAACTTTCAGAGAGCGTCGGAAAGCGAAATGAATGAATGCTATTTTTTATCTTTGTTGTATTCGTAGGAAAAAGACGTGTTGATGTAAGCATGTAACTTTTACCCTCATTATTTATAACGAAAACTTATATCGATCAGATTAGTGGCTTACTAAAAAGGGCGATATAAGGAGCACCCATAACCGACGAACATGTATGCGTAGATGTATGAATGTAGAAGAAGCGAGAGAGGTGTGCCAGGATCGCTCCAAATGGAAATCCATGATCTCTGCCTACCCCTCTGGGTTACGGCGGTTAATATGCGCCCACGCGCATATTTATTTATTTATAACGAATTTGAGCTCTCGATGAATTTGTCAAGCTGCATCTGCAATATTTCTACTTACTGCAAATGTTAATGGATATCTGTGATCAATTAATGTCAGAAAAACAACATATTGATTACCTTCTTCATCCATAGAAAAACTGAACTGAACTTGAATACTAGTTGAACGTATTTTATATCGGAGTCAAATTCCAAAATTAACACGAACACCTTAGACTGGTTTCCTAAAATTGATAGTACAGCGGTGAGCGAACTTGGTTGGTTCACTGTTTGTTTTACTTCCTTCCCTCTTTTTTGTTGGTAACATATAAGAATGTGTTTACTCTTTTGTTACTAGCTGTTTTCTTTCTGTTCTTTCAATTGCTTTTTATCCTGAGAGCCAGCGACGACCTGACTGTGTCCTGTTTAGTTGTCTCTCCTTAATACAAAAAAAACGATCCCGAGTATGAAGCGCGATGCCTGTGGACTGCCATATGCTTGTATTTAGAATTTAAGTGTGGATAGAACAGCTAACTTCTAATAGCTACACTGTTAATTTGTAATAGCTACGATGTAAGTTACATCTTTAAATGTGCAATTTTGTACACCTTTTATACGTGATGTCTTTCAAAGCTAATGTGATCCGAACTTCATACTCCGGGATTGTTTTATCTGTATTAGGGACATACACAGAGGAACTCTCAGGTTTTATGTCGTCGTTGGCTCTTTCTCTATTTGTAGTTTTTTACGTATTGATTTAGGAATACCATTAATAGTAAATTTATTTTCACAGCTTGATGATAATGCGATGTAAAATCTGTAAAACATCCTAAACTATTTCCTATGTAGTCCTCAACCACAACCGTTTGTATTGGTAAGGGCCACAATTTCAATTGTGGTTTTACGAATTATACTGGGGGTAGAAATGTTGTTAATTTAATTGTAACAATATAAACCATAAATTCAATAACCTGATTTAATTTGTTGTAACAAATTTAATTGTATTTCAATTGTGATTAGCCTATGAGTGAGCATGTGAAACAAAAAGTTCGGAATGGCGTTATAAAAAGGATGCGTTACATGAAAGTGGATAGAGATATCGAAAAGAAAAATACACCAAGAAATTGTGTGTTCAAAATTGTTTTCTACGGAATGTCCAAAATATAAAAATTGTGTTTTTCGCCATAATGGAAAGAATGAATGAAGAGAGAATAACGAAACAAATTTATGTTTCAAAAGTGAGTGGCAGTGTTGGTAGGGGACGCCCCAGGAAAACTTATATCGATCACATTAGCGGTTTACTAAAAAATTGCGATATAAGGAGCATCCATAACCGACGAGCATGTATGCATAGATGTATGAATGTGGAAGAAGCGAGAGAGGTGTGCCAGGATGGTGCCAAATGGAAATCCGTGGTCTCTGCATTCCCCTCTGGATTACGGGCGTGAGCGTATATTTATTTATAATAATGAGACAAGGTCGTATAATATTCCTGTTGTTTTTTAACGAACTTTTATTAGGTTGGTATCTGTGTAATGGAATCTTACAATGTAATTTATTACTTACTTGTAAACGTGTGATCGATTTCAAAAGCTTTCATATCAAGGACATTGACACATGCATTTCTTTAGTTAGTCCTGATCAAGAATATTAGGTTAAAAAAATCCATATTAAGATTGAGAATAACGCCGCCTAGTAGTAATAGAAATAACAAAGAGTGGGATTCACTACATCTCCTAATCCGAATATCAAGGATCGAATTCCGTTCAGCATGTTGCAATGGATTTCTTTCAAAGCTAATATATAAAAACTTGATTGAGCTGTCTCTCCAAGGCAAACAAAATGATACAACATTTTGAAATAGTTATAAAAAGCGTGTGAAAGGATATGGTGAAATTTGTTCATAAGTTATTATTATAACTTTAACGGCTATAACCATGAATTTTCTTATCAAATATCATTAATTATCGAAATTATGACTCCTAATACCGCTCATAAACAGAACGTTGACGGCAGATAAAACGCACATAAACAGGCAAATACGGTTACATCTAACGTAATCCTCGTAACAAACTTAATAAGCAATGTAAATAAACATCAGCCTCGGTATTAAGCCGGCAAATGGCCAGTAATTCGTTGACTTTATTATAATTATATTTTCGCTAATTTGCGAGGACTAATCCCGGGTATCTATATCACATTGTTATTTCGTGGGGAATTTATACTGTTAGCAATTCGAAACCTTATGATAGGTTTCTCTTTTTTTTAAATCTTCTATTTAAGACCTTCAAATATTAATTTAACAAAGTAAAAAAACATTTGTAGATTGGGGATTTTCCACGATTAAAAGAGAATTTCGAAAGAACTGATTTATTGGCTTTAACTTCAAAGTACCGCTCACATAACTAGTTTTAATTATAGATCCAGGGCCGTGTAACGAACTCAATCATGTCATATAATAGATCGTGCGATGACATTTGCAGATTATGCTGCGAGAGTTTTGCGTCCAAGCCGTGGCGTTTTATTTGTTTGTTTGTTGAGAGCAATATTGTTGGTTGTCTTTGGTCGTTTCATACATTAAAAATTCAACTGACGCACATTAGCACTATTATTGGATGGTATGAATAATTCAGGCTACAGAAGTATGGGGCAAGTCAACAAATAATAGAAGCTTGAGGAAAACACGTATTGATAACTAGCTTGTATGAGGATATTGGAGAAGTAAAGGAAGCTAGAATATGTTATATGAATCATTAGTTTGACTACGTTTGTCAGTAGTACATATGTCACTAATCTGATCGATATACGATTTTCCTGCCAACACTACCACACACTCACATAATGTCTTGTCACATAACTGCAGCACCGAAGCATACCTTTCACAATTTCAATCATAGTAATACTTTCTCAAGATATATTTTTCCCTTATAACACCATTTTAATCTATATCATCCAGAGTCACTCCAGGGATCCTTCTCAGTGAAGGAGTACCCGTAATAGTATAGCACAATAATTTATTTGGAGGGACACTTAAATAATAACATATAAAAAATATGAAGGGAGGTACTAGGGAGGGAGGAGGGAGAGAGGTCCTATATGTATATATTTTTTGTGTATGGATAAAGTGATGATTAAATAAAAAAGGGAAAGTAAAAGATTTGGCGGCGTATTTCATTTCGGTCTAGCCACTGAGCCCGCAAACAAACGAATAACGTGCGATAAAGAACTCCATTGTAATAAAAGGGATTCGAAACCGGTAGACCTTCGACATTACGACTAAAATAAATTGCTAATATTTGTGACCATTTCAAATTTAGAGAAACAATCGAAACATATTCTATTAGAATAATAAATAATCGTTAATACTAATTTTGTTACAATCATAAAAATACAATGCCTTAAAAAAACGTTATCGCGTCCCAGGTGAAACTTATTACACAATTTTAAGCAAACGTGATCAGATATTTGTTGTCAAAGGAATCGATAATCTTGACTTATTTTGTGCTCTAAAATAAGCAACTTAGGTTGAAAATCGAATGATCGCATGAATCGAGTCAGGTGTTAACAATGCTCGTGTTACAGGAATGGTATAATCAATCTGCTATAACCAATTTGTCCTATCTCTGTTGGATCTAATTTATTTGTGTTTGTGTATAGATAAACGAAATACTTATAAATATCTTTAGTCACTAACTGATTGAATATACGGTATTGAGTACGTTATTTTTTTGGTTTGATACCTTTTTCTTGGAATCCTTTGAACGTATAATCAACCTGTGTCACAGAGAATGTTTTATTTATAAATTATTGGTGCCCTTGATTCGTCTTCCTTCGTCTGCTTTGAGTTGCCTATTTATTTATTTAAAGTTGCTATGTCCATAGGTACTATGCCAATTTTCATTTAACAACCTCTCTGTTGATAACCCCCCCCTCCCTCATTTTATTACGATAAGTATGATATTCATTTTGAGCAAAGAATATCGAAGGCCTAGGCACGTTCTCGACTATCGAGACGATGCAATAACGATCGCTCAGGCTAGGTTAAAACAACTACGCAGCAAAATCACACACCGTTCTCGCCGGCGAGGACGGC
>JWHW01033012.1:117788-133697 GCA_000931545.1 Papilio glaucus | reverse complement strand
ACGAATCGACCTGCCGCAGCGTTCTCTATCTACCCGCCAGTATTGCCAGTCCGAATACATATGAACATAAGAATCGATATAAATTAATTAATAAAACAAGAAGTATGAATTGGGTTTCAATTATTTTAACATAACAATATACTAATTTATCAACTGAGACGGCATTTAAAGATGATTTAGACATTACAAGGATATGCATATATGTGCACAGTTAGTAGTCGAGGTCGAACAAAAACATTGATAACTACTATCCTACTAGTAGTGTCTGTACTTTTTTAACTTATGTTTATTTTCACAATGAACGTCCATTAGGTACCTATATCACAGGCTTTTAATAAAAACTTTGTTAGTGTTAACAAAGGTGTTACATGCCTCTAGATGGAGCATCCATGACGCAAAAGTAAAGCCACCTACATTACACAATTATACTAAACCTTAAGTAATGCTACGATATATAAAAGACGATAGATTACAAAACTGTTGTTACAATATGTTAAGTAATTAAATTTAATTCCGATGAACGGTATTCGCAGCAAATATCGAGCCTTTACTTTTGAATGTTGAATTTATATTTAACGCGGTATTTGGATGTATATAAATATATGTTAAGTTATAATCCCTCAGTCAGGCGCCTAGAGATTTAAAAAATATTGTCTTTTGTTGATAAACCGTTAGCCAAACCAAAATTTTACAATTTACAGTACAAAAATCTATAAAAATATATAATGGGTACCCAGAAAAATAGTTTTGTATACAAGTGACTATAAAATTTTTAGTGGGTAGTTTTAGTGGGTGTTATAGGGCATTATGTCTAAATATAGGCGCGACAATAGTTCAAAAATAAATAAATAATCAGCAAAAATAAACCCTTTAGTGTTAAAAATAAAATTCATAATTGAATACAAGAAAATGAAAAAAAGTTCGTCGAAACTGTTCCAAATTCAAATAAGCATGTTGCATCTATAATGTCAATGAACTCTTAATATAGGTAAGTTGAATTAAATCATTATATTTTCGACCAAGCAATCTGTGGCCTTCCGTTGTAGACTTCATAACCGGACACCCTGTTTATTAATATATCTTAGTAATTCGTTGATACTAACATAATATAATCCTAAATGGAAGATTTACGAGAAAATACCCACAAGTAATAGGATTATCTCGAAACATAATAATGGTCTGATTTCTCCTCCAAGAAATGAATGCCGGAATCACAAAAGGTAGATGAGGCAATTCTACTTTGATATTTCTTTTTGCTTTTAAAGAATATTTCTACGTACATTTCTTCATTTATCAATTACACCGTCTCTTAAATCACACAAATCCTTGTTATTTATTTTCATTTATTAAGAAGTAAAAGATATGTGAAAACAGTTTCAAATATAGTTATGCATTGGAAGCCGACGATGCTAAACTTGCACATCCTCGAGCGTCATGGGGACCTATAGGATTTTGAAAATTAGATGGTAAACAGTTTATAAACAGTCTACATTCTTTATTTGTATATATGTATCTTACAACTTTTTTTAAGAAATATAATGGCTACCCTAAGCGTGCGGTTCTACATGGATGACTGATTTGCGGTTTAGGATTTAGCAGGGTTCAAGGTACCCAAATATGAAAATCTGACGTGCTCGAGGATGTAAAGAACTCCCCGCTTGGGCTCCCGTACCATTATATTCATCACTAAATGACTACGTCGTAATGAATCTTTATCGCATTAAGTTGATTTGTAAGTACTGATTAATTATGCTAATTGTAATTGGTTTTAGTTCAGTTAACCATGTAGATATTAAATTAATTATTGATTAATTTAAAAAAGCGGGGAAAGGCCAGGACGATGATGATTAATTCGCTCTTACTAACTTAGAGGTTTAGTCACCTAAGTGTGCAGTCAAAGGTTCTGAATTTATTTCCCAGTCGAAATAAATTTGTTTTAAACAATAACAAGTATTTGTTAGAGAATAGAATCAATCGTTAAAAACCCGAAGTTATTTTTAATTCGATTTTCATTATAGTTAATTGCTTTGATAAATTATTACCACGATAATGAATTGATTGGCATGTACATAATTTGCAAGTAGTTGCTGCCTATTTTTGGGTGCACAAGCTCTTGGGGGATACTGTAATAAAATCCTCCCTAGAGAATATTTCGTTTTAACTAAATTGAAGATTCATGCACAATGGGTTAGAATAGCCAAATAAAAATGCATCAAACTCTATTTCAAACAGTAAATTTTATTACTTGAACGTAACACAAATATAAAAAAGTAATTTGCTAATGGAAAAAAAAATGTCACTGTTTTATTTTTAAAATAAACTATAAATTAGATTATGCTTTTATATGTTGGTAATTTATGTATGCATGTAAATATGTAGTATGTAGGTTATTTATCTTCCCCATACTGTTAACCTGCTGATTTGGCGTCTTTATATAGGCACAAATGCGTGTATTTCTACTGTGAAGTCCTCCGAAAAGGCTGAACCCGGTATGTTTAGATTCAAAATTGGCCCCGGTAGGTGCCACTGTCATCGGTTTACTAATTTTTTTTCAGGAATAACAAAACCAATATTGAAGAAATGTTAGCAAAACAGTCTAATAGCAGGCAAGCCAACGTTCACGTTAGTCAACTTCTGTGCTGGCCATTATATCATAATAATATGCAAGTGACAGATACCATTAAGATGCTATCAAAATAGCAGAATTGAAGGTTTGGTGTAACAAAGACTGCCTCTTAACAACTAGAAGTGGTTGAATACGAAGAGACAATGCATTATTAAATTAACGCAGGATGATGGCGATGGCAATAATCGTAAAAAGGGTGCATGGGAACATTTAATAGTATAGAGAACTGGGATCGGAAATTGGTTTTAGTGAGGTCCGGATATAGTTGTTAAAATTATATCGAGGTCCAGTAACAAAATAAGTATGAAAATAGGGCTAGGCTTATATGAAAATATTATTCAAATTAATAGGTACGTATATTTAATAATATTTAGCCGGCCCGCCTATTGTCGACTCCTGATCACAATGAGCATCGGTTCACTTAATTTATGTAATTATTATTCTCACTAAAAGTTCTAAATAATTGTTTGAGTTAGTTTTATTCATAATTTTTAGTTTATTTATTGTTTGCTTCAGTTTAAATGTAATTTGTTCTATTTAAAATATTTATAGAAATTAACAACATAAGTGTACACATATGAGAATAGCTAGCACATACGAGTTTTAATAAATAATAATGACATTAACATACGCGCTGCAAGTTAAATTACGGGATATAACTAACAAGTAATACACTATCAATGAACATAATTTCGAAACAATATCCGATTCATTTCGAAACGACCCTTGTAAATTTTATTGTTCGGAATAGTGTACCACATTGTTTTGGTAACGTCGCTTTAATTGCTAAAACTGTGCTAAAACTGTTTGGTTTTCCCATTAACGACCAATTAATAAATTTTAATGTTGGACACAACTGCAAAGGCTTAGGACCACGAGCTCGCGTTATTAAAATTAATGCTAAAACTGAAATAGGATCGTAGCTGTTTGGAAGTAATATGTAATGACCATTAAAGTATACCTTGTTTCACAGCAAGATAGGATTTTTGTAAACAAAGCGTTTTACGTTAAAATTCGTAAATTACAAAATATTATCGAAACAACTTTTTTTGACACTACCTTATACCAGCTATCCATATTAGACAACTTCACTTTGGTTTATCTCACAATTTCCACTAAATATTTCCGATGAACAACATTTTCGATGAAAATGTAAAAACTGTAATGGCCGCTATGTATGGTAAATGACGTTTGTTTGTTTACAACAATCATATGCTGCTATGAAACAAGATATATTTATTTCTAATATCTTGATAGATTCGTCTACTAACCCAGGTGAATTATTAGTGCTTTTTACATTGCTATCATACACACAAGCAGTGTTCAGATCGTGTACTTTATATACAAAATGTATATTTATACAAAAACCCTGACTGTATATTTAAAAGATATGATTGTGTAATTTAATGAAATAATGGTATTGCCATTATATAAATTTAAATCGCTGTCCAATTCCATCAATTTAGTAACTTCGAGTGTTTTTATGTGCCGTAACAGAACTTCTGTCGAATTATGTTGAACGATGAAAAAGGTGCTTTTTCCAACAATGCCCAATTCCCTCTTTAAGTGCAAAGTTACCCTCGACTGACATTTCCGGTGAATTATGTTAAAAACTTTTTCCGCGGCTTAAGTTGAACTTGTACTTGGGGGTTCGGTTTTGAGTAATAATACAATTTGATTAACGATACTTGTAAATCTACTTGTAATAGGTATAATTTATAAATTCCCACTGATGTAAAAGTTAATAATAATTTATGTTTTAATTACATATTATATTTTCACACGATGTATAACTGAAAGCTTTGAACTGAGCTTCGAATTTTGAGTGAACGGAGTCTTCAATCCAATCCAATCCTTGGGTAAGAATTTTTAAAGGTAAAACGAGACAAACGATTAAGCGGCTACATGATCAAATTAATTAAGGAGTTTATACTCGTTATGTCGCATCTTAGACTATGATATTATCTGACCGCCGCTACTCGTTACCATTAAAATCCACATCAAAAATGTTACGGGTGTTGTAAAAATAAGAAGAGTATAGGGCCTGTAATAACTCGCTCATCAGACAAACGCAGAATAAACACTTTCACGCCCCTATACGTAGACGAACCAGCCAATACGTACAATAGTTACCCCTGATAGCTGCACTGCAGGTAATATATTATTTGGCTGTAATGTGCGTCCGTCATACAATTTTCTTGCATTATTGTACTAAAAGTGCTGAAGTTATAATACAATTTCACGAACAGTTAAGCCCCTGTCTGAGGATACTTTTAATTAGATTTACGGAGAAGCAAAGCTTTAAGCCATGCTAATGCTTCTCATCCAACAAAGTATCAAATAATCTCATCAACTTGTCTAGATGCATTTCTCGTCAGTTTACTATCATAAATTATTAACAGGTTAATAAATAAATGCTTCGTTGCTATCAAATTATGGAAAAAAAAAAACTTTAGGACCAATATCCTGTGTCGCGTTGGTTTTCAGTAAACCCCCTTTCCATGTGATGTTTGCGGGAATCTAAAGGTCCGAGGAGTCGACAAACACCATACAAAACATCTCACATTACACTTAAATTGCATTTGTTTACAATACGATCTAAAAAAAAAGAATAAGAAATTAAAAAAAATATAAATTATGGAGGTACTTTTTAATTTGATCGTTTTTCAGCTTTGTAAGTCCACTGTCGAATACATATCACTCCGTTTTAGCCAGTGATCATGGTGTTTGTTAATCATTTTGTTTTGTTAATTATTTTGTTTTATTGGGGTTCTTGTTCAATTTAAACATGTCAAATCGTACCTATTTAGCTTTTTTTCTCAAAGACAAATATTGTATATAATTTTGAATCATTATTTATGAAACGATATAAAAGCAGCCACGTACAAGTGTGCCGCGTATCTGGTAAAATAAATTGTAAATTAGAGAAATAACAATCTATCTTCTCTCAATCTTATTCACATTATTTACTTATTTGCCCCTTACGATATTTTTGGAGGAACGAGAATCCACAAAATTAACCCCAGACATCATTACTTTGTTTCATTCCATACTTACTTTGTGTAACATTAGGTTATGACTATACGTTATTAAAAAGCTATTCAATTTGATATAATGGACACCTAAGATTTTTTTGAAGACCTATTCTTAATCTAATTTATTTAATATCTTAAGAAAATGACAGTCGTTCGATTTTTTTAGTTACAAGAAAGGAGAAAACATTAAAAAAGTTAATTTCAATTTAAATGATGTAAAACAGAATAAATGTCAAGTCGTAAATAAAGAATAAAACCGCCCCAAGAAGAATACCCCTTGGGACGCCAATACGCAGTACGGAAGAACTCCTACAACATTGATTTAAACTTCGTACTTGTGTAAATTAAGTATAAAGTGAGGAGTTGTAGCGTAGTGCTTCTTGCAACAAGTTTAGTTAAGTTACATTACAAAAGTATCAAGCTTAACACATTAAACTTAAAGCAGATTTAAGATGTTAGTGTTAGACTTAGAAAGGTATCACCGCAGAACGAATCACATCAAATTGAAAATTTCATTAAATTGGTTTACACTAAGGTCGATTTTGCAAAAATATTACATCGCTAGTATGGACCACCCCACCCCGGCTGCGCACCGTGTTCTTATAAAAAGTTCGTATCGTTTTTTACTGCTACGTAATAACTGAAATCTCTGTACAAAATTTCAAATCTCTAAGCCTAGTAGTTAGGGCTGCGCGTTGATATATCATTCAGTTTCTTCTTTTGCATAGATGAAGTAGATGTGTAATAATTTATTACTTTAATATTTATATGAAATTATTAATAATTAAATATCATTGTTGTCATTCTAGATATGTCTTGCTTTGCTGTCATAATCATACTTTATATTCAACAAGAAATTTGTCAGTGTACATAGTTCATTTGTAGTCACAGCTCAACACTAAATTCAATACAACAGTAGGCGGTGTGTGAATGTTTCCTTTTTATGTCTTAAATAATTGGATACAACTGGATAACATTAACTCTACGACTTAGCAGTATGATATTAAAAGGTATTGCTGAAACGTGCATGTTGCTACAATTTGCGTCAAATATCAAGTTTCATTAATTATAAAAAATCCATAATTGTATTTTTTCACCTTTGTACCTTCTTATAAAAAAAATAATATTCTATATAATGAAATAATGTTCTGCACTTTCTGAAATATACTGGCAATTTCAACACGTTTTTAGATAGCAGGGTAAACCTTAGTATGCAAACTGGCTGCAACGTTGTCTTTGTAGCTAGACGTCTCGTATTTGCTTGTAGAGTTTACTGTATAGTGCATGTGTTCATTTGAATAGCATAGTCTACAATATACAACAAGCAACACATCTCATAAGATGAAGCGATTGAGCGCATTTGAAATATAAAGATGGTATTTGACCAGGATCTACTGGTGTCCACCTTTAAAAGACAGGAGACAAACAGAACATATTTCATTTTCCTATTTATGCCTCCCCGGTCAAATCCGGTGTCCTTTTACTGCTCCTCTTCCCCTTCCCCCTATTAATGGTTGGGAAGGCGAAGAGGAATAGAAAAAATTCTCGTGGTACTTCAACGTTCGAGCCAGCACATTCGTGCAACAGATGATGGTAAAAACAAAGTGTAAAAAGAAGTTTAATAAAGCAAATTAGAATAAAAATATAAGGACTTAAATATACAAAAGTGTGAGGTTGAAGTCAAAATTTGTGCTCTAAAAGAAGACATACGAACGTTGGAAAAGACGAAGAAGGGATTACAAGAAAAATTTACCTTATAGCATTTAACGATATCTAATATTGCCATACTCTGTCACACCACAAATTTTACCAAATAATATGATGTTCTTCGAAATTAAAAAAACAAAAAAAATCAACCATTATAACATTCAGTAAAGCAAAAGATGTTTTTACACATTGTATTTTATATATGAAGACTAACAGACCATTCATCCGTAACCTGAGACGACGATTTTGAATATAAATCCTATGACTTGCACCATTTACCTTCAACGTAGCAGCGAGCTATCACAAGTCAAGCCATTAACTGCCCACACGGGTTCTGCTATGAGGATCATGGAATTTGAATTTTATTAGAGATGCTTGGAATTGTACCAACAGACAAAACAAAACTATATTTTGTAATAAATAATCATAATTATTAAGTATTATTTTACTTACTACTTGTAAGGACGTCGTAATGTTACAAAGAGGACGTTGCATATAACATTGCATCATCATCATATTTAATTGTAATCTTGATAAATAAGTCGATGTCATGTTTTGTGTAAAGATGACATCTGTCGTAACCTGGTTGTAACATATTAATTTATAAAATAAATAAATATGCGCTCACGCCCGTAACCCAGAGGGGTAGGCAGAGATCATGGATGTTTTGTTTTCTTCTACATTCATATATCTACGCATACATGCTGGTCGGTTGTGGGTGCTCCTTATTTCGCACTTTTTTAGTAAGTCGATATAAGTTGTCCTAGGGCGTCTCCTACCAACACTGTCACTCACTTTTGCAACATAAATTTGTTTCGTTATTCTCTCTTCATTCATCCATTTCACATACATTTAGTTAAACAAAAAACCTGATTATGGATATGTAGTAATAGTAATAGAGGGCTTCTTTTCCACAACTCCACGACTAGCGCGTATTTTGTGTGTGGAATGTATAATTCTCATCATTCATCACATTATTTATGACATTCCGAGCAGTACGAATCTAATGAAACAGCCCTCATAAAATTGGTCAAGCCGTTTAGGCTACAGCAGATCACAATGAAACGAATGCTGCGTATGCCTTCATGCTCGTGATAAAATTGACCTACTTCTCGGTCAGACGGATAAAAAAAGAGATGAAGGCACTGATTACTACGGCCTCAAAGATGGTATGCAGCGATTCCAATATTTATGCACGGTCTTGGAACATCACATTACTTTAATATAGTCTTCAATAGACTATGTTTCCGATTCCATCATACACCCACAACCCACTTAGGTAAAACTACAAATTTACTTTGAGAAGTATAAAAACCTTAAAACTAGATGTCTCTGCGGTCAACAATAAGAAAGATGTGTCGAAACTTTTTCACTATTATTAAGAATTTAACACGCGTTGCGGCAGATCCGGCTCCCTTTTGTCCCATGAGAAATCATAGGACATATTCGCAGAGAAAATGTGCAATTGTGGAAAAGATTCTCGAGTTATTACGATGAATAATTTACGGTGTAGCGACAGTGGGCCGGCGGACAAGTTATACTTGTCCCGCCTCTTATTTTAACGTGGGTTATTTTTAGCAAAGCCAATGTCAAACAGCTTGCTGTACTTTTTAACCACTAACATTAAAAGAGTGATATTATACGTTAAGCCTGTGTATTTCTGTATCTGTGTGTCTGTCTGTGGAGTTCTACCTATTAAAATAATGTATTCTGCGAGGTCGTGGTATTACATCGATCGATAATGGGATGGGCCGGCCATTCGTGCATCATATGTTGTTGATGCAGGCTATACCACAGTTACATACTCTTAAATCCTTGCGGGATCCTATGTTAATACACAAAAGTAATCATGTATGAACCGTCATTGGTACAATTTTTTTATGTTTTAAATCAGAACATAATTATTGAAATTGTTTCCGTAGTTTCAGTGTTTATCCGATATTTTTTTTTCTTCTTAAATAAATAAATATGCGCTCACGCCCGTTACCCAGAGGGGTAGGCAGAGATCATGGATTTCCATTTGGCGCGATCCTGGCACACCTGTCTTGCTTCTTCTACATCCATATCTACGCATACATGCTCGTCGGTTATGGGTGCTCCTTATATCGCCCTTTTTTAGTAAGCCACTAATCTGATCGATATAAGTTCTCCTAGAGGTCCCCTACCAACACTGCCGCTCACTTCCACTTTTTTCTTCTTAAAAGACAAAAGACATCTAATTGAAAACATCTGCTGAATTGTTATTGAAGCAGGCGCTTTATTGTTTTCGTGTTAATTAAATAGAAATATATATTAAATGCCGCAACTCATTTTTAATCCTTCTAATTTTATTTTAATTGAGTCAAAACACCGACTTTTAGCGACCAAAGTTGAAATTTCAAATTTAGATGACTTTAGCGAGGGCCGGCAATTCGCGGCAGTGAAAACTCTTTTTTCTAATTTGGCACTGGCGCAAAATGAAAACAAACACCTTAATTACTTTGACCCGTCATGGCATTTCTTTTCGTATTGCGCAGTTAAAAAAATTGTAATGCCTTCCTCATTAGCAAAACCGAAATTGAATACCAGAAGTAGAGCTGCTTTTGCATTGTTTTATTACGACCTCTTTGGTATAATTGCACCGTAATTTATTTATTTATTACTTCGCACCTGAAAATGGAACGACTTTCTTATTTCTATTTGCTTTATTATTACAACCAATTCGTTGCCATCGCTTTTGCTATTTCCCCATAGATGGCGCTTTGGCGAGACATTGTTAACTTGAATCGCGATATTAAGGGTTATGCCTCGCCAAACACGTAGGAAGCGCACACAAAGAAATCTTAAGGTTTTGCCCGTAAAACGGATGGCCGATGCCACGTAAAGTGTAATAGTATGGTGGCTATGTACATGATGACGTGTAGGTTTCCTTATGATGAACCTATATTCGGGTTAAGCTGAATAGTCCTGAATAGTCAACCTACTGGTTGAGACAATTCAGCTTGAACATGTTAAAGTAATTTACAAAAATGCCATCTTTTGTTACTATCTATAATTAGTTAGCAGTATTAATAAAAACTTGGGAACATGATCGTTTTAATTATATTTAAATCAGTTTTGATTATATGTTTAATAAAATAATACGTTACGTCACAAAACATTATAAAAATAAAATACATCATGATTTAAGTATCTTAATTGGTTTTTTTTCTTAATTTTATCAATAATGATTTGTCTAGTTCGATGCTTGTATATAATAAATTATTATGTCTAAGTCTTGGCTCTAAGCCAAAAGCTTTTCACGTCACGTTTTAGAAAATGCAAAGGAAGTTCGCTTAATTTTAAGAACTTAAAAAATAATAAATAAACTCTCGTAGCAGACCGGATGGCTGAAGTGATTGTTTGGAATGGCGGCAGATGCAGGACAATGCACGTAGGTCTGCTTCTTAGAAGATGGATCGATGATCTAATCAAGACTTCCGTGAATTTAAGATTTTCCAACGAGGGCCCGGGTCGACTTCTGAGGCAATTCATGCGTTATTCATATTCACTCATCATTATTTAATTTATCATCAATGATTTAATTCATTCATTATTATAATCAATGAAAAGACCTAACTGTTGGACGTAGACCCCATGGATTGGTGCAACAATAGGCCGCTAGCCACGCTCATCTAGTGGCCTCTCGCAAAACTGACTAGTAGTCCGAATTCTGCGCGGTCTGGCAGTTCACCGTCTGTTTGACCCCATCAGCTATCCGTTCTACAAGCAATCGCTTTACTAATTATCACTTAGGTTTACAATTTTTATGGTAATTTTTATTATTATTTTGCAATATTACGTCACTAGGGCGACGTCAGAATCGATAGATGAGTTAAATTTCAATTTAATAACCTTATCGCTGGTAAAATTGTTAAGTACGATCAAATAACTCCATCAAAATTGTATAGACTGTACTAGAATTGTTGACGGTACGCGAACACTACTCAATAGTCCTTCAAATTTATAAGCGAGATCCGGTTATATCCAGCATAACATGATCGATACTGTCGAGATATTCACCCTTCTCCCAACGAAATAGAACATCCTAAAATGTTACCGTGGATCTAAATAATTTGGCAACACTAAAGGAAATACACAGTTCATTTACCACCTAAGCTTTTAGTACTTTTTTAGTCGGTGCCTATGTTTTGTAGCAGAGCGAGCGATCAGGGTAATTGGATGTTGGTTTTTTTGATTTTTATATGACTGAACTGAAATAGGTTTTTACTCATACATATACTATTTATAAAAAATGTAACTATACTATATTATTAATAACGCAAACTTAGAAGCTCTATTGTAATAAATAATCTCTATTGCAAAAAAGGTTTTTCTACATTCATTCCTTATGATATAGGATGTTGTAGTGTAGGAGATGTAAGTTTGTATGGATAAGCCGGGGCGGGTCGCTAATTTAATGTAAGTTAAATAAATATTTATTTTCCTAATTACACATTCAAATAGTACAATAAATCCTTGCACAAATCACTCAAAACATAAAACATTTCATAATCCCAAAGGAAAAAGTGAACGCATTAAATCATTTAACTCGCTAGTATGAATTCAATCTTTCTGAAATTCCCCAAGTAAAATAACAAAAGCCGTGTTCAGGAAAACGGAAAACTCGAGAAGAAATGAAAAATAAACAAAGGGCAAACGTCTGAATTGGAAAAAATTGCCTAAAGAAATACATTCAAGGAAAGAATTATTACTAAAATAATTTTAGCAGCCACAAAATTGTTGATTAAGATATTTTGAATATTTATTTTGTATGTATTCCGAATCTTTATAAGAATAAGTAACGAACCCAGGGACTAAGCGTAGGATATCGCTTGAATTATCGATGTTAGAAATATCAACCGTGTTTCAGACACATCCGCATGTTAAGGACGGAATACATACATACTTCCTATAATTTGTAATGCTATTGAGTGTAAGGCCCAACCCGTGACCCTAATGGGACACACTATGCTGCTATTTCTGTCTACTTCCTTGAACTCATGTTCCAAGTGCCAAGATAAACATTATATGTTTAAATGGCACTAAATAACATAATTAGGGAATAAAAATTATAAACTGTTGATTAATAAATAAAATAATTAAAAATACACCTTAAGCATCTCTCTGATATTTTTTTGGGTTTTGGAGGTTTCGTCAATATTCACAGGGTTTGGTTGGCAAGTTGGTTGCTGCACAAATTGTTTCCTTCATTTTTATTTTTAATTTTTTTTTTCTAGTACTTGTGGTAAAAGTTGTTTTTCTAGATAGCAAATCACTTAACATTAGATTAAATATAGAAATAGTTTTCGGATAGTTCGGTAACTTTTGGGAAATAGGATTAAACATAAAACTGTGGGAATAATGCGTTGCCGTATTCTATCAAAGCGCTAGCGGCAACTACTGAAAGAATAATAAACTATTTCGCAGGGAGGCAGCTACCGTAAAATAGACTATCAACGTGTGTAGGCTCCGGCGGAATCAATTATCTTCGACGTCCATGAGAAACGAAATGTACATGAATAGATTTATTTCTATACCTTGTTTCAAAGCAAGGTGTGATTTTTGTAAACAAAGGTTTTTATGTCAAAATTCGTAAATTACAAAAAATTGTCGATAAACAATTTTTTCTCACATTATCTTATAAAATTAGCTACCCATTTTATAATTAATTTCACTTCACTTTATCTCACGATTTCCACAAAATTACATTTCCGATGAACGTATAAAAAGTGTAATGGCGGTCATTTATGATAAATGCTGTTTGTTTACAACAATGATATCTTGCTATGAAACAATAAATATTCGATTATTGGTAATTGTTGATGTTTATATATTTACGAATTAACTAGCAATCTGTCCCGGCTACACTCGAATACAATCGTGTTAGTAGGCAATGCTCTAGCAAACGTATGTATAATCCAAAAAATATATCATGAGAGGTCCGACAGATGTGAAACGAATCGATCCTGGCACGTCTCTCTCGTTTCTTCTACATCCATACTGACGGCATAACGGATACTCCTTATATCGCCCTTCTGCATTATAGTAATCTAATCGATATAAGTTCTCCTTGGACGTCCTCTGCCAACGCTACCATTCACGTTAGCAACTTAAATTTGTTTTGTTACTCTCTTCATTCATTCATGCCCGAACCACCGAACCATAACTTTCTCATTTCTAGTCACAATATACATTTTTAAGCCAAACTTTTCCCTTATAACCCTATAATTTATGTCTATAATCCTATGATTTTATCTATTTTTATTTTATTCTATTTTTCTATGTGTATTTCCGTCCGATTATGACGTGGGTACCTTCAAAAGAAGAGTGAATAGGCTGTTTCTAAACTAGTGCGTATCATCTTTAGACCACGTCACCACTTAACATTGGGTGGGATTGTGGTCAAGCGCTAGTTTATTTTTTATAAAAAAAAATGATTCAACGTCACGCCTAACATACATAGTTCTTAAGGGTCGCATCTCGACGGCATTAACTCTACTAACATGCTTTTCCTGCCAAATCCAGCTCTCACTCCCATCCATTAAAGTGAGGACATTAAATCATATTTTACTTCTGATTTTAACTATAATAAGTATTTTTATTATTAATTACAGAATGTACTTATTTATAAATATAAATTAGTATGGGCGCACACACACGTAAGGGAGTCCAGAGCGGCAGCGTAGAGAGGGTTTCACGGCAAATGAGAGCGTCGTGCCGTTTGCCGTCACGGCATACTGCTCCATTTTACGGCCAAGGCGCTGTATACTCACTGGCTTTGGATGACCACATTAACAATATCAATTTTATAATTATTTATTTATTTTATATAAATGCAAGTAATTAGAAATTTCTATTACTACACTATACTTAGCATTGCATATTTAATAATTTAATCTTGCAAAGCATGACGAAATTTAAGGTTACTTTGGTGGTCAAATGCTTTAAATACTGTCAGCTGAAGTAAAGTGAAGAAAAGTTCAAAGAAAAATGGAACGTCTTTTAATCTTAAGCCATCGCGTAAAAAGAAAAAAGTCGTGACAAAGGTCGGGAAAAGTAATTTGACTTGTTACTTTTCTCATAACAAACCTCTGCAGAATGCAATTTGTCGAGACGTGATCGTTATCCTGACACTGACGCAGGCTAGAGAGTTTTGAAACCGATAAGGAAACATACGATTCGTGACACATGTCAATCAAACTATTCGGTAGGAAATACTATACAAGAAAATTTAAATAAATGTGTACATTTTGCGTCCATGCATTTAAAAATGAAAAAGGTAATATACAAACTTCTCATATTTAAGACGGCTTTATACAATAAAACTTTAACAATGCTCTGTCTAGAGACTTTTTCTCTTTAAAATGTTATATGCGTATAGAGATAAAAAAAAATTAAGTTGCGTATATGGAAATCCTTATATAGCTGAATTGATCAAAAGATGAACTGGCGATTTATTCAAGGTTGCCGGAGTCCTATGGCTACATCTGGGCGATAATAATGATGAAGATACAAATTGTTGTAAATTTATTTATGTATTAATACAATTTTTAAGGTTATGCGTTTACATCATACATATTTTTTCTGAGCCGTGAACCAATAACTAACCGAAGTTTTAGTTGTAAACTTCGAATAACTTGGCAGTCATTTAAAAGTTTACAACTAGTTGACTAATAGGAAATGTTCAAGAGACGGCTTCCCGATTTCAATTCGTCATCAACAATGAATTTAACTTAGAAGGGAAGCTTAATATTTTAATATCAGTTTAAGTGAGCGTAGTTATCAAAGTTTAATCAATTTCATTCGTATTCAAATTGCAAAACAGCAGATTTCAATACTGAAATAAATTTTATTAGATAATATTCCTTACTAAAGAACGAAGGATTTAAGAATACCTGACTAACGACGAGCATGTTTCCGTGGATTTAGGATCGTAGAGAAAGCGAGAGAGATAATTCTTCTATCCATAAATCTTTGAGGACTAATAAGCACGATGTCTTATCATATTTATGCAATGTAATTTCAAGACAAAGAAATTTCGATTCAATATTAAGAGGGTATCTTGAAAAAAAAATGGTCTAAGCCTTGCAAAGTAAATGAAGCTACTCGAAGTGAAAGTTCTTTAATTAAAGTGATGACGGAAGACGAGACGAAGATTAAAAATGCTACGTCAAAGTAAAAAGTTAAAAAAAATACTTCAAAGTGAAAATGAAAGGTAAAATATTGTGATCTAATGTGATAATGTTTTATGATAATGGTTATATACTTATTTAAAATTGTTTTTTGACCAAATCTTACCAATTTAAATTATTATTCTTAATCTATTGGTATACGTTCATTTTTAATCTATTTGCTGCCTCAACCTTGTCTGCTTAAAGTTTCTTTTATTACCCTTTTAATTCTTCAAGATTTAACTAATGTCTACTATATCAATAAAGGTGTAAGACAGGGCTGTGTAGCATCCCCGTGGCTGTTTAATCTCTTTATGGATGATTGTTTGAAAGCTTTGAAAGACGAAGA
>JWHW01033012.1:86190-117694 GCA_000931545.1 Papilio glaucus | reverse complement strand
GACGAAAGATAACGTAAATGGAGCAAAAGAGAGCGACGCATGCACTCAATACTAAGCGATAAATAAGACAGTGTCACACACGTGTGCGTTGTTATTAACAACGTAAATATTGAATAAACGGAATTTGCAAATATTGTATTGCATCTTATTCTTTCATATTTATGAATGTTCACTTTAATGTATAAATATAATACAAAGAAACTAGTAATTACGCTTACAAATAAAAATATAATTACGATAATTCCAATAACGTGATCCAAATAGTTAACATTAAATAAACATGTTTATAAGAGCTTGTTAAATGTCAGAGAGCTGAATTCCGGATTAGCTGAGACGACAAAATAAATCAGTTCAAGTAAGAAACTGGCGACGAGCCAGCAGTAACTAAGTTTTGACATCAGTTAATCTACGGCAACATACGGGAGAGGCTTGCTTGTAGTTATATATAATTCACCTACTATATTTGCAGGATACACTTTTCACATAGTACTAGTACCTACCCCCTCTTGTATACATTTTTGTAACCTCTTACAGTTAACTTAGTGTTTTGCAGAATTATTTTTACAAACCGAGTTGGTAGACGAGCAACCCGACTTCAAGCGACTCCCACCCATAGGCATCTACAACAAAAACTAATGAGTTGCTGATGTATTGCATACCTTAAATCGACAGAAGAAATACACAGAAAAAAATGATATTCCTTTTCCTATTTATCCCCGACCAAATCCTCGCCTACTTCTCATTCTGTCCTTATTAGAAACGGATTGGAGAGGAGTAGAATCAGCCCTCCAGTATTTTCCTCATTAGAAGAAACGAAGAATTTTTCGCACGTCTTCTGTGAGGTCGTGATATTGCACCGGTCGAGCTGGCCCATCCGTGCAACAGATGTTGTTGTTGTATGTTGCGGGTACAGACCTCTGCTGTTGTAAATATTTTTTTAACATTTATTCATTGTTTTTTTTTTCATTTTATTGATATTTTTTTCAATATTATATCGTTATCATCATAACAGACTGTACCGACCCACTGCTGGAAATAGCCCTCTATATGTCACTTAATTAATAGATTGTTTGTGATAGATACTTAATTGTCTACCCTTAACCCAACATAAGATCTTAAAACATTTTTAAGTAGCATGAAACATGAAATAAATTATAACTCGGTTAAAGATGTTAATTCCGAATCACTTAACTCTAACTTGAGCTTTTGTAAGTAGTTCCATAATAGGAAATGTTCAAGAGAGGGAGTCCTATTATAGTTCTAAGGCGATAAGAACTTTTAGCTCAAGGATTTATATAGTTAGTATATCTTTATGATCAAATGAACTGTATCATAAAATATATCATTCCAGAACATACATACATAGAGCTAGATATATGAAAATATTATTTAAACGGGGAAGGAAATAGGAAGATGTACATGTTACTCCTTAGTTCTTTACTTGTTATTTCTTTTTATACATAGTCGCTTATATTATATAGATATATCACCAAATGGCGATGTGCAAAAAAGTGTAAATAAACAAATAAATTAAAATATGAAATGGAAAAAAGTTGAATGTGGAATTAGTTTGCGTCAGTCCGCAATGGCGCAACAAGCACGTTTTAATTAAATGCTTTTACAGAAAATGTCCAACAAACTAAAGAATTCTGATTTTCCATTTTCCGTTTTTCATTAAGATTATTTTTTTCCGCTTTCAGCCTTTACTTTATTATTTATTGTCAAAGATAAAGAGAGTATATACAAAGCATTTAATAATTCAATTGTTACTTGCGTATTTAGGATTTTCGAAAAGGGTTGGCGTCAGGGTCTCATACGGCAATACATCCCCTCCCTCATCTGTTATTTGATCGGGACATAGATTATATGTTAGATAATAATAATGTACATAGATAAATCACTCCCCATATTTATTTTTTTAGAATTATTTATTATGGCCAGGCATTTAGAGTAATGCCCGCATTATTGTTTTTACTGTTTCTATGCAGATCTATTAGAGTACATAAAATTATTAAAAAATCTGTTAATATTTTAAACAGATTTTTTATTATTTTTTTCTTCTACGTCGTAATATTTTGTTTATCGGTATAGAACTATGTTTCGCACCACCATCATCACCACTACCACCACTATCGCACCACCATTGTAACGGACGGCGCTTTCAGTATAGCGATGCGTAACTTTTATTCACAATTTCGAGGGTTTTTAACTTTTTGCGCGGAACCTTAATTCTTTTGCTTAAATTAAACCTTTTACCCTATTTTATTCCTTACAATTATACCTATCTGCCAATAAAAGTCCCATCGAAATCGGTTCGGTCCTTTTGGAGATTACCTGGAAGATCCGGACAGATATACAGACACACATTTTAAAAATTGTATTTTTGTTATAATTACCGTATATTCATCATTCGATTGAATACGGAAATTTTATTTTGATATTACATACAGACACTTCAATTGTATTTATTTATATAGATTATCTTGGAATATACCTAAAGACTTATACGACGCTCTTACTGTGCCGACCCCGTATGAGTGGGAAAAAGCCAGATAGATGAATTGTTACATAGTCGTATTTCGTACATATGTATACAATCGTTGTCCGCGGCGTCGCACACATTTATTTCTTATTTACTTTGCAGGAAATTTCGCGTATAATGACTTTTAATTTTATACAAACCTCGACTACACGCCGGTGTACGGAGGGTCGATGCAATCGATCAACAGTTTCTACAGCTGCTGGCTCTACTGTTTTGTGGATTTTTATAGAAGTAGGTGGCAAGCGAGTAAGCGTGTCACCCGGTATCAAGTGACCGCTATCCACAGGCCCACAGATAATCAAATAATCATAGATAGAGCGAATCATAGATAGTCTTAGTTCAAGGGTTATTTATTATGTCTTTTACACTAAACTACCTGGGCCCCGTGGTTTTACCTGCCACGTTTAGCGTAATAATTGTTTCGTGATGTTATACTATCTTCCCTAATAATTGGGTTGTCGAATGCTACAAGAATCTTTCAGACCCTTTTAGTAGTTCCTGAGCGGGTTTAAACAAACTCCTTTTAATAATTTAGATAAATTGCATATTTTATTATTGACAACTTGATTTCAGGTTATTGTGCGAACAATAACACGCGTTAAAGATACGAGCAAACAACAACAGATGTTAAACGTTGCTTAGCATTTCGTCCGCGCCCCTGAAAGCTATCAGGAGAGGCTGTTGTCAAAACATCACGTAGTATCTTTATGACCAGACGCATATAGCCACATAAAATAAGTTTACGCTTCCCAGAAGATAAAAGGGAAAACAAACCACAATTTTGCGTGTCCTATATTTTTCAACTTTAGCAAGGCAGGTCTATATTAACTTTGTTTTAGGTTTGTAATAAAAAAGTAAGTTTTTCATTACGTTTTTAGCTCAACGAAATGTTTTCTATGTGTAAAATATACGAACAAAAAACATCTCTTAGAAGAATATGCTAGAAGTAACACTATTACATTTTGCAATATTCAAACGCTAAAGTCTAAAATTATAATTTTAAGTAATAGCAACTCTGAGATATATATTTTAGAAATCATTATAAAAAACTTAATACGTATTCTCCTTTTGCCGCAAAAATAACAGAACCCTTACGGTATTCCGAACGAAACGCGATCCACAATGGTGGCGTAATCTCAGCAAAACCTCAACATTATGCAAAATACTTTGAATAGAAATAAATGAAACTATCAAAGCGTATTTAATATATAAATTGTGCTGACCTATAATTTATTCCTTAAATGCTAATAGTTTTTGTAAAAGTTAGTAAGCTAGAATGTCAAATCAAGGCAAATTTGCCTACTTTAATGACGGTCAGAGCTGGCTTTTGCAATACAGATGCTGTTGTTGAAATGTATGCTAAGCATAACTCTGAATAATAGCATTAGAATTAGCGTTGTTTGGGAAAAGTGTTGCTAACAAAAAATAGTTAACTTAAAATACCCGACTGAACGATAATCATCATTCCCCTATTGTCATAATTACCTATGACACTCCGGAGAAGAATACAAATCTAAGACACCTCACTCTTCAAAATTGGTCAAGTCGTTTAAGGCATAAGAGACCACATACTGACATACACACACAAATACATTATATAGATATATAAATTCACGGGAGGAGCGGTCGGGTAAATAGAGGACGTTGTGGTTAAAATTGAGGTTCTTCGGTGGCTTGGACGTGTTGAAGGAATAAGAGAAAAACGATTCATCATCCTTTCCCAATCATGTGGGGTCGGCACAATATGCAGTTTTTACGGCCCGCCTATCTGACGCCAACCCTCCTCGGGAATAATTGTTTGTACTTAAGTCTTGTTTTATTTGTGTGATCAAAGACACCCGTTGTCGATATAGTCAAATGTCTCAAGTAGTTGGTCTGGAGCATCCCTAATAAGGGACAATAGTCAGGTTCATCATTAGCTGATCCTAATTCATCTTTTCTGTGAAAATAATCCCGCGCTTATTTCCATTCCTGTAGAACCATCGCTCTTCTTCTTCTTCTTATATCTTCTACGTCGTAATACTTCATGTGTTGATAGGGACCTTTCTAGAGAGACCACTTTATATTGATCGGTTAAGTGACGTATTAAAAAAACAAGATATTAAGTAACATCAACCGATCAAGTGTGCATAAATATATGGATATAGAAGCGAGAGAGGTTTGCCAGGACTACATAAAATGGAAATCCATAATCTCTACCACTTTTTCCAATAATTTATTTTTTTGGTTGGAATAAAAATATTTATTCGCCGAACTAAAAGTATTGACGCAGAGCAATGCCGGACGGGAAAATCGGATTTCACTATTTGGTATGTGACTGCCTAAATGCTAGACATTCAATCCCCCGCAGTTGGCCTTGTTGTTTTGGAATAGCTCCGTTCTACCACAGTGGCATGCATGCGTATGCTCTTCGTTTTTTTTTCCAGTGGCATTTGGCCGTTTGCAATTGACCTCTAACATAACGCTGTAGGAATTCAAAATTGAATTCGAATGAAGCAGGAGCTAAGGCATTTTTTATAGAATAAGAGAAAAGGAAATATCCTTTTCTGGTTATCCTTTCCACTTTCCATTAAAGGTAGGCAATGCACCTGCTCATCTGCAACTCATAAGGTTGTTGCAAATGCTTATGGGGTGGCGATCACTTAATATCGATTGAACTGCTTGCTCTTCTTGTATAAAATACCGGCCAAGTGCGAGTCGAATTAGCACACGATGGGTTCCGTACCATTTTTTTAAATTTCAAATGAAACGCGGAGCGGTAGCAAAAAAATATGCTATAAAAAACTTTAATCTATTTACAATATTTATATCTTGAATGTTCGTTCGTTTTTTTTATTACAATCTAATATTCTCTTTTTAAATGTGTTTCTATTGTATTTTTGCTTTCTTAGCCGCCAGTCGAGCTCTTTGGTAGTATTCCTCAACTACCAAATATGTCGAATACATCAGTTTCGATTAAGCACTATTATCTATAAAAACTGCACGTTTGTTATTTTGAAGACCCCTTTTACATTTTGTTTCAATTTAATTATTTATTTTCAAACTGAATATATAACTAAATATTCTGTGAATATTTCAAGCGTCTACCTGTTACCGTTATCAATATCGAATAAAAACGAGCAAAAAGATGATGTTTGTTGTATGGGAGCACCCCATATTTATTTTTATCTGCTGTTTAGTATTTGTTGTTATAGCGGCAACAAAAATACATCATCTGTGAAAATTTCAACTGTCAACTGTGTGAAATCACGGTTCATGAGATACCTCGTGAAAAACGGACAGACAGAGAGACGGACAGCGGAGGCTTAGTAATAGGGTTTCCGTTCTACCCTTTGGGTACGGATCCCAAAAAGTAGCAACGGTGTCATCATGAATATAGAATACGTACGCCCAATAGAAAACGTACTAGTAGGTTTTGTGTGAATATGAATATTAGGGGTATTAATACAAAGGTATTCCGATCGGAGGTAAAGAAGGATGTGGCGGTGAAGGGTTTTACCTCCGCAGATGTGGAGGTAAACGGAAGCCGTGGCGGAGGCGAAAGTGGAAGTGAAAAACTGTTTAATCCATGATTTTACAAAGAAAATAAATCTTTTTTTTAACATAAGCAGGCACCTTTTTCCTAAAATTTCTATAATTAAAATTAAGAAAAGTTAGAGACATAATTCGACTTACGGCCGCCTATACTCGTTGCCTGCTTTCCGAACGCACAAGCATAAAACTGTCAGTAAGTCATTCGCAACACAGCCAAGTGACCGCATCGCTTCTTGTGATTGGGTGTTAACGTAAAGAAACATCAACCTCAATAAAAATTACGGAGGCAAAAGCGGAGGTAGAAGTACGGTTTCATGCGGAAGTTTGCGGAGGCAAGGTTACACGCTACATTGTATTCTTGGTAAATTGATTTCACTTGAACTTGGCCAAGAAGGTCGTAAATGTCGTGAAAACCTCTGTGTCTGTTTTTGTTGCTTAGCTTCTACTCTTCTTTGTAAAGAAATAATTAAATGTAAGCAGTCTGTGACTATTATTCATTATTACTCACGTAAAAGCAACTTGAATGAAATCGGAAATTAATCGATAATAATAACGCAAGGTCACTTCCTTGAATGACTCAACTATAAACTATCGATTGAATATGTGGAAGCTATAAAGTCTTTTCTCTATTATTTTTTTCTCGATTTAAACAGGAATAGACAGAGATAGAAAGTGCTGTCCCATTTTAATTTTTACTTATTAAAATATATTCTCTTTTTTTTACCTCTCCTGTTCTACAGGGTTGCCTGTAAGAAATCGCTCATAGCGATAAGGCCGCCCTTGCCCACATTTAGGTTTTAAATTTAAGTTTAGTTTTAGTGAATTTATTGAATTTAATGTAATGTGAGCAATAAAGTGTTTATCTATCTATCTATCTATTATTGCCAGCTGTGTGACATCTAGATTTCTACGTATGAATCGCCACAAAGATCTTGCCGACCTGGTTCAACATTGACCGACTTTCACCGAGCTTATAAAGTCCAAGCGATAGTTGGCGTTATTCAATAGGAACTGACAAATCCCGACAACAAATAATTATGATTTTTAAAGGGTATAGGGACTTTGGAGTACAATCTTACACCAATTGTGTAATGATGTACTTCAAAGTCGATTTCAGTTACAGCGAATGTGTATAAGTAGGTGTACTTCTACTTCTTATTTACGGTGGATATTTATGTGGCTGGGATATTCAATTTTGTTCACAAAAGTACACCTCAGACACGTTAATACCCGCTCTGGTTACTATGTGTCATGTCCCCTCGTGTATCAATTTTGTTTAAGTTCTTTTGGGAGCTGGGCAAAGGAAATAAAAATCCGATATTCTGATTACGTAGGCCAAAATTTTATTTTATTTTTAAAAAAATGTGTTTTGTACAATTTTAACTAATTTAAATAGTTCCATGTTGCGATAACACTTTATGCACCACTAACTAAGTTCATCTCACTCCGATAAAACATTTTGATTCGTAATACCTAATAACTAAAATTACTTCACGAACTTCGAAAGCTTTACATATTTTTTTTGTTAATTAACTTTACCTAAAATACATATTATATACTTTCAACAGTTTCACTCACATAATTACAAAGGTAGCAGTTACTATTTACATAAAACATTTTAATCTACGTATCACAGAAAAAATAATTATACGACGTAGCGCAGTGTGCAAAACATCATTGCTTACAATGATATTTTCACATTGGGCATACCTAGAGCAGTTAGGAATATACCGAGTAATATTAGTCGAATCATAGGCCGACATTATACTGTGTAGATTATGTACTACGCGTTCACGATAACATGAGACACACGAGAAAAGCGACACACCTATCCACTCACCTACTTTCTGCAGACGGTATTTTTTGTACATTATACAAGAACAATGTGACGTTATCTGACGTCTCATATTTTGTGAACGTATAGTAAATAAATTCAAAAGTCAAATAAATTTCCAGTAAAAAATCTACGAACGTAATTCCGTGGATAAAGTCAACAAATTAAAAATATAGGTCCAGATTTCTCTTCCTAAAGAAAAGTTACTTGAATAGTTTATTATATTAATCGGTATATTTTTGGAAACACTGTAAGACTACAACAAGAGGAAAACCTCAAATATTGTATAAACAGACGCGAATCTGATTTTAAATAATACCTAGCATTGAGTAGCATAACACTATATATTACAATAATATAAAATTCATTTTCATTCCGCTTCTATACAAGATAAAATATCGCACGAAAAATCAATTTTCTTATTAACATGCCATAAAGAGACGGATGATTTGATTCTAAGCGTTTTAAATCTAAACGATATGAAAATTTCTATGTATAGTATGTCAACCATATACAAAAAGCCGTTACCACAGGCTCGGCCTGGTTGTGAATAAAACTGAAATCATTTCAGTTAAAACTTATAGATTAACGCGTTTCCATATTTCATTTAATTTCTTATCAAAATAAGCAAGAATGTGCTTTCGTTTGTTATCTTTTTAAAGAAGCTTTATAATAAATATAAGATGAACTCCACGGTTTCACCCACGTGCAATTTAATTTAACCGACTTATGTCCAGCCTAAGCTGTACCCCATTTGAATATTACTGATCTGAGGTCAACTTACATTGGAATAAAATTATTTCCCCATACAAATTTAGTGTTCGCTCCGTAATAATAGATCGGGTCAAATCAGATCTATGTATGTGTAAAATTCCAAGTATCTAGGCCAGGTAGTTTGAGCTGTGCGTTTATATATCAGCCAATCAGTATACATATATTTTACAATTTCATTTCAATTTCACACGGAGTGATTGGTATACATTTGGTGACTAACAAAGGCTGAATTATACACTTTTATAGTTCTATTGTATACCCAAACCTGACCACCTTCTGCTTACAACAGTCGAACAGAAGGGACATTCCTTACGCGTTACCGAACTTAACGAGGGTACTCGTTAATTTTACGATTCGTCATTTCCTAACATTATTGAAGTAATCAATACTTTGGGGTTGAAATCGCTTGGTATCGGAAACGTCCGTCGAATTGATGTCATTATAAAACGACAAATCACTCGATGTTTTCATGTCGATAATTGTTCTAACAACGTAATCATACAGCAGTAATTATGAAAGACATTTTTGTAAAAAACGAAAAGCTATTTGTTTTATTTTAGAGTGTTACTGGTCGTTTATCTGTAAAGCAAAATTATACTCAATTAGATAAGACAATCATAAACTTTACATGGTAAGCCTAAATTAAATAACGGCCCAAAAATTCAGTTCAGAAGAGAAAATTCTGTTCGATAACGGTTGAAGTAGAAAAATCTTAGATTGAAAAAAGTAAGATTTAAGGTTAAATGTATATGTATAAATGACAATGATGCCCTTATGCTTTAATACAATATGCTGACTATTCATGTAACAATAGAACAAAATAAAACAAGAATAAATAAAATAAATTGTAATTGCTACAAAATCCATTAAAGTAATAATTCCGGTGTTGTTTTATTTTCATGTCAGATGATTAAAAAGTTTATGTAGGTTACACTAGTCAGTCTTAGATCGAAATTTTAAATAATTTTTGAGCATTGACTCTAAAACTTTTTCAACTCAACTTAAATTAAATGAAAAATCGTGTAAGGGATAAAAAAAATTGCAATGTTTTGATAAATATTGATAAACGAAATATAGTGTCAATGATATGTGATAGATATGACTTAATATGGCACTCATAGTAAACCTTAAAGCTCAATTTGATGAATATTAAAGAAGAAATTTCAATTGTAGAATAGTAGTAAATCATAATGTCTTATAAAATTGTAGCCAAAAAATAGCAAAAAAACATTGACGATGAATAAAATAAACAAAAATTCAACACCAAATACAAATTGTAAATTATCGGTTATTATTTCACAAGGTTGAAATTATGGAAAAACTACAAGTGACTATTCATGAATATTTCATAACTGCATATTTCAATTGAAATAAAAAAAAACAATTGTGATAAAACTAAGATTAGAGGAGAGACACGAAAATTTGAATTTTCGTAAATTCTATACGCACTATTACTTTTAATTTTCATATATTTCTATATAGAAATGCAGACTTAAAAATAATTTTAACAATTTAATGAATATACCGCAATCATTAAGTATTTATTGACTAAAAGAAAATTAAATCAGAAAAAATATTCTATTTCATAGAATAACACTCATATTAGATGCTTTTATTCTATACGGTAGTAGTAAAGCTACATTAATTACAATTGATACATCATATGATACACACAATAATTACAATAGTAACAAGACCAGTCTCAGTCAGATATTGTGAAATTGACAACTTCCCAATCATAACAATGATAAATGACACATTTCTCATCAGTACACTTAATTCCTACAAGGCCAACAGTCACAAACTCTAAGAAAATTGACAAAGTACATCCGAAATGTAAATTAATACACACGAAGCATTGGTTTTAAAATGCTTCATTTAATTGTTATAAGAATTAATATAAATATATATTTATATCTATATAGAGCTGTTAAAGCAAACAAAATAGAAACAAGGCTTAGTAAAAGTCCAAATACACACGAAATAACGTTAAAATAAAAGCACATTGACAGTATACATCTTAGAAAATGTAAAAATATTTTTAAAATCGATATTCTATAAAAACACGTATTTTTCATTATTAAATTTACTTAAACATAATGATAACCACAAATGTCTATAACCACGAGAATTGTTAGTTTACACATGTGTAGCCAAAGGTTGTTGGTGGCCATTTCCTGAAACAAAAAATAACCATTAAAATAACTCACAGAAGTACTTATATGTTTCCTTCGAGTGGAGGCCCATAGCCCTCATCCCTTACATTCTCCTCCACCTGTATATACCCGTTTGGAACGGAGTTCCTATCGCTATATCTCTTTTTATGTCTGTATTAGGTAATGCATAAATATAAAAAGGCATTTTTGGATATCCTGAAAAATTACGGCAGGTTTTAGTTTCATCGGTGATCGGGAAGTACGCTAAAAATCACTGCAAAAAGAGTTTTTTCAGTCAAGCCCCTCAGCCCGTAAATAAATAAATAACTCTTGATCATCTGAGTTTTGAGTGTTTTCGCTAGCCGTGACCACTGAGGATCAGGTGAAGCGCTTGCTAGTTTCGCATTAATATCTAAAAATGTTTAATTTGGCATTTCATTGATTACAATCATTGATTTCAATTAATTTATATTTATATATATTATATTTATATATATACAAAATATTTTTTTGTTAATTTGACTTACCTTTTTTTGTAACAGCCGCATTACTCAAAGTCCGAGTTGATGGTGCCAATATGTAGTGAGCGCTCGGAGATTGCGGCGTGGTTGATGACGTTGCGCCAACCTGAGAACGTTCGAGATTAGTTCCTCGATACTGGATTAAGCATGACTCACGGAGTAATCAGTCAAGATGTCGGTATAGTCTCTCAGAGACACAGCAATCAAAGTTACATTCCTTTAGTTCGTTCCGGGTGTTTTTCTTAAATGAAATCAACTTCTTTTTTATTTCTTAATTTTATTAATGCTACTTTATAATTTGTTAGTTAGATTTAATATTCTAATTAATCTTTTAAAACATTCCCTGATTCACCCTTTAAAATCCGATGTTGTTTACACCTTCACTTAACAACCCTTTTACAATGTTTATTGATTTCACATTAAAAGCTTTTCATCGTACTTAACGCGTTGTGAATCGGTATTGAAACACGTATTTTACCATTATAGGTGTTATAAAATAACAATTTTATTTAGGTCAAGCTATACTAGTACCTTTGACGAAAGAAACTTACATAAATAACATTTTATATTTATTAAATCATCACTATTATCATCATCATTTACAAAAGAGAAATCTAGTTTTGAATCTTTAATCATAAATATGCTTGTTTGAGTTTTATTTTATTGAAAAATAATCACACACCAAGAATTGAATTTGTATAAGAGTAAAATTGACTTCAAAGGATTTCTATTTTCAAAATAAAAGTGTAGTTCAATTTGCAAGCGCGTCGCAGCACATTGTTCGTGATTTTCAGTGAATACGTGCGCGGCGGACATATTGTGTGTTGTTTAAAACTACTGACCACTGGGTGTGCGCTCTCCGTTGACATCGTGGAATTTGTTATCGGACTTGTTGCGCACTGTGGTGACGCGAGACTCGTTGGCGATGTTATTGAATGCGATGAGTTTCCTAAAGGACAATATAGTTCTGTTAATAACTTGTAAAATATATTGGCAAGATTCGTAACATACTAAAGGAGTGGTGACTACGTAGGCCTACTACAAAGCTCAGTGTGCCGTCCATATTCAATGAGAGCTCGCCACTTTGAGCAAATCGTCGATCATCTTGTCTTATATACAATGCGGTATCCCGTACTGTGCACTGTACAGTAATTATCAAACTTTTTGGCCTCATCACCGATACCCATAGGCATCTGCAACAAGCTAATGAGGTGCAGATACGTTGCCTTTAATAAACAAACATAGGATTCTTCTCCTATCCACCGCGTCCCCCGTTAAAAACTTTCTCCCTTCCGATCTTTTAGCAAAGTCTACCTATTCATGTTTATTTTTTTCTAATTTGTAATTTGCTAATCTTAAAATATTCTCCATACCTGATGGTAAAATAACAGAATTCCTCACGGAGGAATATGGAGGCGGCGCTGGAGTAGACGCCGGCTTGGCCGTGTTCACTGTTGGAAAACCAAGACTCGTGGTAGTCCGCAAGTGTGGGTTGCCGTACGTCGCAGCGTACCTCACGTCTACGCCGTGTATTATACCACCGTTCGGCATTCTATTTCCTGTGAACAACAATAATTTATTACCAAAGATTTTTTAATTTTAATTATTGTCTAGAGTTGTGATAACCATAGATATTTAGGAAATACACGCCTACTGCATTACATCTGACATAAATTATAGAATATGACTTTTTGTAAGGAATAATTGGCATAACAGTAAACTAAGTACGAGAGTGTTGGATATTTAATTCTCAATGTATTCGATAACAAATACCATAAAATATGACAGATTGGTTAAAATTAAATCTCTTTTTAATACAACACATCATTTCATTTTTAAAAAAAATCATTCTATTAAACTTTTCTAAGCTTTTCTATAAAGATTTCTCTTTTCTATTAGTTTCTTTGTTTTAAATTACTGTTCTTTATTCTCACAAATAGTTTTAAGTTCTTTTGTCATTGAATTTAATGCATTGTTTTTTGCACATCTAAAAGAGATTCCATTTACTGAGTATGTAATCATTAATTAAGACATCATGCGTATACAATTGTCTATAATTATCTTGTTGGTGTAACCAAATTAAATAAGAGTTTGTTATCCCACATTTCATTGATAAGTTTTCTAAAATACAATCGAAAAAAAATTACGCAATTTTTACAACTGTCCTTTCCTTCGGCCATAAATTCACCGTCGACAACTCTAAATCTAGTTCCCCTATTTTATGTTTGTTACTCGGAATGTTCATAATCCATAAGATCTATTGCTTACCTTCGCCCGTTGGCACGCCTAAATTATTTAATGCGTTACTACTGTCCTGTCGCTTGGTCGAACGTTGCAATGAATTATTCTGAGAACCATTGCCAGCATTGAATTGTACCGTCGATGATGTCTCAACGCTTCTTGGTAAACTGCCGTTTATAGACCTAGATGTGAACAGAATTGATCATTGTTTTAATCATTTTAACATAAAATAAAGTAGATTAATTAGCTCACATATTTTGATTGACCATTACCTTACAGATACTGCCTTAAGTTTTATTCAGGTTTTGAAATTGTTCAATGTATGCTTAGAACAGATAACGTGTAGTTCTGATTGAGGTGCTCTAATACGAGGTGAAGGCAAAGAGAAAGATAGCAATTGCATACTTTGTGTGATTGATATCCACTTTGCACACACATTGCTTTGAAAAAGTATTTATAGTATCACCATGTTTTGAGATGGCCGAGCGCATTAAGGTCTGAGCCTCTTAAGAATTTGATAATTTGCATGATCTATGACAAAGGGAGACAGAGATTCGAGCTTTATTTTTTTGAATTGATGGCCTCTACGTGCCTGAAAGAGGCAACAATAGTTTGACCAGATGTTGAGCTGGCACCAAAACATTTGTAAATTCATTTCTATGATTTTGTATGAAAGTTTTCTGTAAAATTTAATCTATGTATTTGCTTAACTTGATATTATTAAATTGTCCGTGGACGGAGCGCTATTCATTATACAGTTTTAACCTGAATTCGCATTGAATTCAGGTTAAAATGTAATACGCTCTGAATGACGTCATCGTCGGGAATTTACATTATACAGTATATTGAATTTATTATTTACCAGCGATCCGCCCCGGTTTCGCACGGGTAGCAATAATTAGCTATAGCCAGGAAAACACACGTGACGTGACATTTTTAACTTTACCTTCAAAAGTTCTTACCTGTTAGGAGTTAACTTGTCGCTGCTAAGTGTCGGCGACTGTACTCGCAACGATCCCGGGGTATAGTCGTGTCCGTAATGAACGTACGTTTGATATCCATTGTTGAATCCATTACCCTACGACAACAATTATGTTTAGATCAGAATTTTGTGTTTGGTATTAGCTTTCAACTGTATTCGATATGGATGAATTATTTGTATTATTCTTTAAAGGATGAAATGATTAAAACATTTATAAACCTTTATTACGGATAAACAATACAAAATAAACATTTTTTAATTAATAAAAACGAGCATCAATATGAACTGTACTTTTAGGTTATATTTTCAAGGCTTAATAAACTTAGATTCCACAAATAACTTTGTAGTTTAAGTTTTAAGTAAGTGTTTGCTTTGCATTATGGCTTCTGATCTCGACGAGAAATAAATAACCACTTTAAATCAAACCTACCCTTAAATTTAAATTAAAACCTAACTTTAAATTTTACACCGCTGAACAAACTAAAGTATAACCCATTATTCACCATAACATCCATTGTTTTCATTCAAGTTAAAATTATTAGAAATCTACAGATTTAATATAGTTTATGTTATAGTGGTACAGTTGAAATTTCCTATACACATTCCACACACAGAACACGTGATGCAATCAAGAGCTTCTCTGCTCAAAAAATTTCAAATACTACAAACAGATTGTAGTAATATCCTATAAAAAAGTTACATTCGCAGAACTACTATTTGTACGTGCCAATAGTTTAGAAATAACTAAAAATATAAATGAAAATGTTGACGAATTCGACGTCGACCTTACGTAGATAGACACCTACAAAAGACATTAAAACTATGCCAAAAGTTAGATTAAAACAATTGGTACAAGCCCTTTTGCGTGTTATGAGATAATATACACACCTTGTAACATTCAGAGTAGGCGGGATCTGTGTAGTCGTTGCTATATCTGTACCCCTGGTACGTGTTGGTCTGATTCACAGCCGACAGCGCGACTGTGCCGGCTAATGGAATACCGCTCCCTAATTTCGCATTGGAGCACAAGGTACTGTCCGAACCGGTGTTGGAATAATCCTGTATAATGAACGGCGATTTTAGTATAAAGCACTTTAGAATTTCTGATGATTAATCAAACTAATTGATATCAGTGAATCGGACGAAAACATATATCCTATGTTACTAGTTTTCGTGTTTATTCGTAACAAACACAAAAATACAAATCATTCCACTTTATAATATTTTGATTAATTTAGTTTAGATTATTTTGCTTCAATGTTAAAGATATTTATAATAACGCTACCAGTCTTTTCATTTTTAACATTTGTTAAAAATGAAAAGACTGGTACTTTTAAAATAGGTACTATCAACTTATTTCATTTCATAAAATTTATCATTGAACCAAATTATTATCATTTTCTTTTTACAATAAAATAACTTGTTTTCAAATTAACAATTGTTATTGATCAATATTTAGTATTCGTTATTTATATAAAATTTTATTATTGTCTCCTCTTTTATATTTTTTCCTGTTTCATTTATAATGGCAATAGTGTACTTGTTATACTTACAACTTCACAACTGCCATTCGCTTGTCGCAATTCCAGTTTCAAATCGCTTATGTTTGAATTCCGATCGTTTTCCTTGAACAACTCCTCCGCGGTGACGGTGACATCTGGCTTTTCCGTCATCTGAGCCTGTTTATTCTTCCTTTGTTTTCTTTGACACAATATCACTAACATTATTATTGCCGCTACCATTATTGTTCCAGATGTGGCTCCGAATAAAATCAATAGCAGAGGAAAAGATTCTACAAACAATAGAAAAAGAAGTAAGACATAATGTATTGTATATCGAGAATTGTAAAAGGGAACAAATGCTAACATCGTGTTGGATAAATAACGCGTTTTAAGGAAATGCAGTACTAAAGGTTCGATTACACGCATTGAGCAAAGCGGACAGTACACGGCCTAGTAGATAGAACGGGGACCGGGCTACTGTCTGGTTGCTTTTATATGTCAAGCACTCGGCTTGGAAATTGAATTATAGAACTTTCTTTTAAAAAAAACTGAACTCTACTTTATTGACATTTATCTATTAGATAATAAATATGTCAATATAATGAGTAGGAACAAAATATTGGACCATGAAAATTGTGCGCAGATATCACTTGGTAATAAATGATAAATTACATTTTAGGTATACGTTAATGGTTTAAAGACATGCACATTAGTTTGAATTCTCAACTTAAATAGAAGCAGGAAGAGAGAAATGTCGGTCTACAGTATTGACAAGAAGCCGTTAAACGACATCGGGGATATTTTTACGACAGTGTGTGAGGTCGTAATGGTCATTATGAGAGGTTTGTCGAAGACTTTCGGATAATGCTCGTATCCGCTGATATTTTTTTCCGAATCTGCCTCTAGACACTCTAGAGACATGTTAACACTTTATCGTGGTACTTGGTGTACTGTCGGAAGCCGTAAAGTATTTATCTGAATTTTTGATATTCTATTCATCCAGATTTATGTTATTTTTTGGATATACTGTACCATAGTGACATAATCTAATCTGATGTCGATACAAATCTATTTCCATTAAGACGTCGTCGTCGTAGTGCAGAATACAAACAATTAAATGTACAAGTCAGTCAGTCTTTTCTTCTACTACAATGAAATGAGAATAGAGAATTTTCTTTCCATGACATTTCTAATTTCATTAAATGGTGGTAGAGCCCGCAACAACAACATCTGTTACACGAATGGACCGGCTCGGCTCGGTGAAATACCAAGATCTCACAGAAGATAGGCATAAAGTAGGAGTGTTCTGAATTTCGCTTGATGAGTCGGAGCCGGTGGTCCAAATACAATCCTCTTTTCCTTTCCATTCTTTTCTAAGAAGGTGAGGGCATGGATAGGAAAAGGAAATATCCTTTTTCTTGTTTATCCCCTCCGCTGTTGATTAAAGGTGGACAACGCATCTGCTACTCATTCGCTAGTTGCGGATACCTGTGGCCAGTTAAAATCATTTTCCATAAAAAAAAATTGAATGAAAGAAAAATGACGCACTTACTGTTAGGTTTTAGGATAATTTCCAGAACATCGCTTCCGTATTCATTGGAAACGTTACATTTATAAGTTCCGAAGTGTCTTGATTGACTTTCTCTGATGATCAGCGTTGAATTAACAACGCCCCCCGGTTGCAAATCTTCTAAGAAGGCGTAGTCCTGAATTGAGAATTTATTCGATTAATACGATATCGTTTCCCCGCAGGCCGACCTACAAGAGCTGAATTCGTAATGGATTGACTACTGCAAACTGTAGGCCGGATATTGACTTATAAAGAAATTCAGAATTACTTTAATTAGTATACCTTACACTATAAATTAATTCACTCTACTTCGTCTTAATTCGAATTCAATTTAAGTGCAAATAAATAAATAAATTTATATTTATTTCCGACATGGATTCCTAAGAACAGTAGGTAGTAGCTAGGTTAGTTTTAGGAGGATGAATGAGGATACGATATTCATCACCATACCTACTGTATCATTATAGTGCTCTAAGGTATTTATAGAGAGGTTCTTATAGAGCTTTCCTCCTATATTTTTTTTTAATTTAGATTCCTTTATTTTTTAGATAAAAAATCACGGCAATCAATGATGATTTCTATATTCGACTCGTTTCTTGTTCGTCTTCCTCGCTTCGTCACTATTTATAACTTCCGCGATAAGTTTTTAATATTTAATTATTATCAATTTCTTAATATCATACCTGATCGTGAACAGCGTCAATATCTTTGTCTTCAAAGCTCCAAAATATGTTATCTATTCTTGGCACCGAGAAAGCGGCACATTCAATATTCACGCTGTCACCTTGTGAACCGAATTGCGTCTGATTGGATATTATCTTAGGCGGACCTAAAAGAAATTTTGTTTTAGTAGTATCATTTACAAATAAATTAGATGGTATTAGGTTACGTTTTGTGTTTATTTTCTGATGCGGTCTCTGAGAAGTATGCTAGGCGTGACACTGAATGATAGGATGAGAAGAAAAGAGAACTTCGTGGCTAAAATTGAAAGAGCTTCGGTGGTTCGGGTTGAGAGAATGAATGAAAGAACATTGGCAAGAGAAATTTATGTTGTGAAAATGAGTGAAAATGAATGTATATGTATAAAGTAGTCATGTACAAAATTATATAAGTTAAATATATAAAAACTGTCTCTACATCCAATGAGATGGAGACTAAAATAATTATCGTGTTTTCATATTTAATGTAATGCGGAAGAGTTAACAGGAAACGAGAGTATAAAGCTTAATTAATAGCCAGAATTTCAATACAGGTACGGAATATTAATTTTACATCAGTATTCTGTGGCAGATTGGATTAGGCACACTTAAATGAGGGTTTAATAAGTTTTTGGATAATCAATTTACATTCAAAAAGGCTTCATTTTGTTACCATTACTAAAATTCATGATTTACTTCATTAGTTTCAATTTAAATGCAACGTTATACTCATTGATGTCAATGATGGCATTTTAAACTGTTACTTTCCAATAACGCTTATTATTATTATTATTACTATAAGCCGTATTTCTTATAGACGATGTAGATTTGTTTCCTATCGCTCTTTTTTCATTTCATAATATGATTTAAATTAATTTCCATTCTTAACTAGACGGCGGGCAGGCCTTATTTTAAACTAGCAAAACAAAGTTTAACTAAAATAACGCAGTCCAAAATATAATTGAAAGCAAAAACAAACTGGCACTGAACGGAATAGAAGGCACTAATAGACTGATGGTTAACGCTGCCGGACTGCGAATTAAGTTCATTCGAATCTGTTATTTGACAATAATTAGAGTTTTGTAACCAAGGGGTAAAATGGGACCCTATTACTAAGACTCCACAGTCCGTCCATCCGTCTGTATCTCGTGAACCGTGACAGTTAAACAGTAGAATTTTTCACAGATGTTGTATTTCTACTGCCGCTATAACAACAAATACTGGAAAACAGATTAAAATAAATATTTAAGGGGGCTCCCATACAAAACACGTGATTTTTTAATAGATAATGGTACGGAACTCTTCGTGCGCGAGTCCAGTTCGCATTTGGTTCGTTTTTTTTTTAATTAGATTGCAAAAGTGAGTGGTGGTATTAGTAGGAGACACCCAGACGAAAATATTAAAGACTAGCTGTTATCGGCGGCTTCGCACACATTCGTTTCTCATATTCCTCGCTGTAATTATTTGGAATTTTCCCAATTTTTTTAGTGATAAACATAGCCTATGTTAGTCAGGGATAATGTAATATTCTAATGGTGAAATGATTTTGAAATTGGTCCAGTAGTTTTTGAGTTTATTCTTTACTAACATACAAACATTCAAATCTTGCCTGTGTTTAACATTAGTGTAGAATGGCGGTTGCCGTAAATGTTTCATATACATTGTAGACGAAGTGAGAGTGCTTGCACCAAATAAAAATAATTACGTTAATATTTGTCTATCCATTTGGATTACGGAAGTGATTATTTATTTATAATAAAAATAAATCAGCCTTTTTTTTGAACGTTCCCCACTGCAGGGACGCAGGCCTCCTCTCCGAGAGAGGGATTATTTATTTACTTGTTAATAATTTAGAACCCTGTTTAATTTCATAATTAACGAGCAAATTTTCATAAGGCATATTTTTCTTTTAATTCTAAAATATATCATTGACATTTCTCCCCGACCTTGAGGGGGGATTATCATAAGAATGAATAATTTAGCTTGCGTTTGACACGGTAGCTTTTAAACTAATGAAGTACTGCGGGGGCGTGTGTATTATGAGACAGATTAATATTATTGTGATAGTTTCGCCCGGCGTTAGTGTGCGTGCCCATTGTGACTTTGACATCGCGTCCGAAGCATTCGCTTGATATTGATTACTGATACTAACGGGAACTCAACGAAACTTCTATCATCTTTGAACATTCATAGTCTTGTCAATAATCTTAAATATGATAAATTATACTCATATAAGTTACTAGTACCTTATTTATTTGAAAAGAGCAAAAGATCGCAAAAGATCCTCACAGATTACAAATAATGCCAATTGAAAACCCACGTTCATCATCTCTCTACCCTGTTCCCATTTTATGTGCGGTCGGCACACAACGTTTCTTCTTCTAAATCTATCTAGCATATAGGTTATTTAAGTCGTCACTCCCTTGTGTTGTCACCTTTCACTTAATCTATTCATACCGACATACCCCTCCAAATTCATGTCTAAAACTCTCCTTGTCAAATAATATTATCCCCTCAAAACATGCCCATACCGTGCTAAACGTTTACTTCTTAATTTGTCTATGAAAACCCATATTTTTTGGTTCTAAGACACCTAAATCCCCAATCAATCTACACAAACATTTTGTTGGTTGTTAGTACTATGAATACGATTTGTATTGTAAAGTGTGTAGATACTTGAAACTAATTAGTATGAAGTAATGAATTACATCGTTACTTTGAATTAATTACTTCAAGAAAAATACACAAAATACCAATTCATATTGCTGTTTGTTCAAGGAAAATGAGTCAAGGACGGCCACTTTTACTTAACGAAGAAAAATGTACTATATTAACCACGCTAATACTTTCTCGGAAATTACCCACACATTGGCTCTTAGAATTGTAATTAATTAATCAGAATTAACTAGCATTAATTAGTTATACAGTTAATACTTTATTTTCTATCAAATACGTGCTTTTTGAGATTGTTTTTTTGACCACATAAATTTCGTTTGTACGATATAAGAGTATAGACTTACCTTTTATATAAATAGCAGCTTCGGACTCTATTTCCGGGTAGCCATCGACATTCGCTTTACATATGTATCTGCCGGACGTATGGGTGTCCACAGTTAGGGTCAAATTAGCAGTTCTTCCAACACGCTGCAAAAAATATACACATGAGAAAAAAATTGTATCATACGTCAAAATAAACACCGACATAATCAATAACTAGTCAACACTAATGATTAGGAAAATGCAATATCAATAATTCTAAAACTATTGAGTAATCACTGCGAGGCGATTGTATTTGCAAAATTGAAGTTTCGTGTAATACAGGAATAAGAAATTTATACCCCCATGTGTTATTTGATCGGGACCTAGATTATATGTCAAATAAAATGTATGTACATTGATAAATCTCAAGGGGTTGCCGAACTAAATCTGGGGCTAACATTGTTAACTAGAAGTTGATTTAATCTCAGATAACATTTATCATTGTGAAATATGCTGATCATATAATTTTAAAAATTAATAATATATAATTAATAATAAATAAAATTGATATACACAATACACATACACGTTGTTACGCAACTTCGTTTTTAATAATGTGCGATAATTTATATCTTGTTTCACGTGAGATGTGATTTTTGTAAACAAAGGTTTTTACATTAAAACAATAAATTCAATTTTTTTTCTAAAAACAACTTCTCATATTACCTTATTAATATAACAATAGCTTATTACATAATTTTCCTTTTACTTTATCTCACGATTTCCACAAAATTACAACATTTTCGATGAAAGTATAAAAAGTGTAATAGCCGCCATATATGGTCAATGATGTTTGTTTGTTTACAACAATCATATCTTGCAATCAAAACAACGTATAGTTTACTGCATTTTTTGTTGTTTTTGTATAAATGGAAAACTTTACAGGCATCAGGCTATGATGTAAACTGTAACCGCAGCAGTTATAGAAAGTCTAACTTCTAAATATATCCTTTTATTTCCTTTGTATCTTTCGTATTTATCATACCAATCTTTAAAGATGTTCCGTATAAGAAAAGTTGCCCTTTTAGTAATTGAATCTTGATAAAAAATTAGTTAATAAAAATAACTTTAATAAATTACTAAACCTCGAAGATATCAAATTGTAAATGTAATTGGTTTGCTTAAGCCACAACGTGTATTGTGAGAACGATGAAAAAGTCGACTCCTACGCCCACTCAATAGCATAATGGAAACAAAGATATTCACGTCAAATCTGATGCGACGCTATAAGTAAGATAATACAAGCGGATAACGACATTTTGGCGGTGACTAAAAAGGTTTTACTAAAATTTTATGAGAATCTTGATATGCATATCACATTCAAAAGTATAATTGTAAAGATCCCCGACATTTTTATAGAAGCTACATGTGTTTCGTTTGTAGAATTCGTTTAAAGATATATGTCAAGTCAACTCCATACATGTTTTTTATTGAAGAAGACAAATTAGCTAAATGTTCGCGTGGTATTTTGCGATCACCAAGATCCATAGACATCCACAATAATAAAAATGTTGCCACAAACATACACAACTATAATAAGGGTGCCATAGAAATCAACAACAATAATAAGGTTAACTTTACCATTCACAATATCATAGGGTTGCCATTACCATTCACAATAATAAGAGAGCTGCCATAAACATCCGCAACATTGCCAATACTTATAAAGAGCAGAGGAGGGATATAGAAAGAAGGAGGGAAAAAAGAGAGAGGGAAAAGATAGAAAAGGCCTCCTATAATTTGTCTTCTTATTTTCCTTCTCCCTTTTCCTTTCCCTCCTCTGTCCAATATAAAAGCTCGTAAAATATTTGCGACCCATCTGGTTTTGTGGATAGTGATAACTTTAGGTGAACCGCTTGCTCGTTGTGAGTGATCAAGCAACGATTTATACGGTGGACCTTTTGAGAAATTAATGTCTGTTGATTTTCTTAATTTGTTTTTTTTTTATTTCTCTATTATTTAAATAATTATAGTACGTACAATGTTTTGATCCTCTTCTCGGTGGAGCCATTCGATTTCCGGCTTGGGGTGTCCGTCAACGTCACAGCTAAGGGTCGCGACTTTACCGATTTCCGCTTCCACGTCTTTAGGAAAGCTTCGAAACGAAGGAGCGTCTACAAAAAATATTGAAATATCAAAACCTTGTTTGTTAAAAAAACTACGACGACAATGTTATTTTATACAGGAAATTAGAAGGTATATCAATATGTATTTCTAAGACGTTTTTACTGTAAGTATAAGAGTTATTTATACAGTGCAAGCGGTGGATAGACTGGAAATTAACAAATGCAATCGATTTTAAATTTGTTTTATGACTAAAGATATTGAATTGAATTTGAAGATATTTTTTTTAAAATAAAACTACGGAAAGTAAGTATAAAGACAGATATACAAATATATGCACAAATACTTATTACTTAAAACGTCATATTTTTAACCTTGCGTCTTATAGAATATCTTCGGATGAAATTTACATGGTTGGTGTTTTTTCTTCTACATTACTTATTTAATAAAACATTTCAAAGAAAATTTTAAATGTAGTGGTGAATTCGATGGAGTTTATTTTAGTTGTTTTGTTAAAAAAGATATTGTAATACTGTGAATTCAAAAAATAATGATATAAATCTAACTTACACGTAACTTCTAATGTTTCCGACTCTTCGCTTTTCCCTACTTCGTTATAAACTAAACACTTCAGAACCGCTCCGTTATGTTTTCTTGTTATATTTGTTAAAACCTGTAACAAAATAAACAAATGAATTTTCTTAAATAAACAAATTAAAGAGAACTAGCGTCCGTAACCCCGAGGAGTAGGCAGAGATTACGGATTTCTATTTACCACGACCTACGTACTAATCTGATCGGTATAAGTTCGTCTAGGACATTCTCTATAGACCTTGCCATTAGTGAGAAACAGTATTGACACTACAGCTTTCTCTTCCCGGTCGAAGACCCAAAACAATATGTTTTATAAGTGGTACTAAAAGACATGAATGACAAATACAAATTACGATGTCGAGAATATAGTGAAATATAGTGATTTAACCACCATATAGGATGAGGAAGTGGAAAGGAAGAGAGAGTGTTAGTGTTGTTACCCTTAAAGGTGTCACATAGAAAAATGACTGTACTAGCAGAGTTATATTAAATGAATGCTGATCATAAGTCAATTTCGAATTGGTATAAAACTGTTTTAAATAATGGTGTCATTACAAAAACCAGTCCCACAGTTAAGTTTAACAAATTTCAGATAAACATAGAAACAGATTTCCCAATTTCCTTTCCTCTTGCACACGACACGTGTCTCGACTCTCAAACAGTTAAACAGAGACAAGTTGACAGCAAATTCGAGTACATGGCTCAGCAAGATAGGGTTTATCCGCACCGTAAGGCTGAGAGGGCAAACCCACTTAGCTGGATAGAATTGGAATCCTACACATATCCTACGAAACAATGGATTTTCGATCCAATTCTGAAGCAGAAGCAAATTGATTCTTTTTCAATTGTAAAATAATTTGTATGAAAATAAAACAATGATTCAATAAAAAAATAAAATCTTGGAACCTGGAGGCAGCGCCGCGTACCGGGTTCAATTGTGAATCTAAACCATCCAAACACACACAAGAAAATCATCATAATCGCTCTAGTGCTTTAGAAGAAGTTCCATGACAAAGAAAACTTCAGAAGAAAAATATATAACTGTTAAAAAGTAATAATCCCAAAATCGACTTACCAATTCTGAACTGTTTCCCACAAGGTCTGCATCAAGGTACCACTTGAATGTCAGGTTGTTAGGATTCGCGTCAGCTTTGCAATCTACAACAATAAGTTTAAATTATGTTTAAAATATTTGTATGGTGAATACGGAAAACACAGAATAGTTCCTTAAGAAACGACCGCTACCTATAAACATAACTATCGTAGTTTGAAACGTCGCGAATGCTCGTTGTAGAATTGCCACTGTTTTAGCACAGGCGCTGATAATAAGTGGTAGATAGCCAAGAGTCCTGACTGTTATTTGCGATCACATTAATTATGAAACCTGGTTTATTAATTTGAATAGAACAAATAACTATTATTAGAAACTATATTATTAAAGTATATACAAATGTACTTTAACAACAATTACTTACCTACAACGAGGTCCTCTCCTTCTTGTATCTTCCCTTTAGTGCCCAATTTCTTGAACAATTTTATTTTAGGTCCATATTTAACCTGTTAAAAAATTAAATTATATAATTATAAATTCATAAACTTAATAAATGCTTACTTATTGCGTCACGTTTAATCCAAAGAAAATTTAAAAGATCATTTTTATGGAGTAACGATGCAAACGAGCAAACAGTTCACCAGTTGTTATGTCTGCCGCCGTCTATAGACACCTCAAAGACTGGATAAGTTGCAATTTGTGGGAAGCCAATTTATATTCCAATGTAGCCGTCATTAAATAAATAAATAAATATGCGCTCACGCCCGTAACCCAGAGGGGTAGGCAGAGATCATGGATTTCCATTTGGCGCGATCCTGGCACACCTCTCTCGCTTCTTCTACATTCATACATCTACGCATACATGCTCGTCGGTTATGGGTACTCCTTATATCGCCCTTTTTTAGTAAGCCACTAATCTGATCGATATAAGTTCTCCTAGGGCGTCCCCTACCAACACTGCCACTCACTTTTGCTACATAAATTTGTTTCGATATTCTCTCTTCATTCATCCTTTCAACATGCCCGAACCACCGAAGCATACCTTTCTCAATTCTTGTAACAACATCCACTTTTAAGCCACACTTGTCCCTTATAATGCTATTTTTAATCCTATCATTCAATGTCACACCTAACAAACTTCTTAAGGATCGCATCTCAACGGCATTAACTCTACTAGCATGCTTTTCCTGCCAAACCCAGCTCTCACTTCCATACATTAAAGTGGGGACTAGTACAGCATTGTGTATTGCCAGACGAGCCTTTATAGACACATTTTGACTCCTCGCTACTGTACCTATAGCCCCATTCATTTTATTTCCTGCATTCACTCGTCGTTCAAATCTTTAACATGCCTACCATCTCTACTAAACATACACCCCAAATACACGAACTCTTCCACCTGTTCCACTTCTTTACCGTTAATATTTATATCAATTGCATTTATTAATTATTACATTAAACACATTTACATACTGTTTCAACAATTTAAATAAAGGATAACATAAAAAGATGAAGCAATCAATATAAACAAAAATAATTTTGACAAGTAGAGAAAAGAAATAACATAAGTTTGATAATAAACTAAAAGATAACACATAAGTTGTTAACTTTACTGTAATAATATTTTTTATTATTTTCTTGGATGAATTTGTATCTTTGAATATTTTAATGCTGCATAGTTTAGATATTTTGTCGTGATTTTGTGAGAGTTATGCAGAAAACAGAAATATGTGAGCAAAAGAAGAAAGGAAAGAGGATTGGGCCTCCTAAACCATACAAGTCAGACGAAACGCAGAAATATTGTATAAATACCTCTACTTCACGCCTGTCATCTGTGTGGGAGTCCTACCTAGTTTTGTATGTATGTACATATGTATGTATTTTCTGTACTATCTATGTTATTTTATGAGAAAAATTTTATATAATGTACCTTTTCTCCTTTTCTTTCTTTAATGTATCGTCAGCTATTTACATTACGTCCGTCATTTGTTTTTTTGCCAAGAAGTTTTAAATGCCACTAAGGCTTGAACTTAATTTGGTTGTGAACAACAATTACATACGGGTCATTTAAAGCGACCACCCGTACACTGAAGTCTCGAGTCTACACACATCTCATTTGAACATAATCACCCAACGTTTCTCCATCTATCTGACGTTATAATTATTTTCAACAAAGATGACAATAAATGGGTTTACGGGCCCCTTTCGAAATTAACCATTACACCCGGGAGGCAATAAACAAAATTCATTGCATCGGACTTTTAAAAAACGCATAAATAAAGGCATAGCCCAGCGAAACCAGCTAAGCCATAAACTCACCGAATAATAAATGAGAGACACTTTTTTGAACTGAATTTTTAATAGCTCGCACTGCGGACTAATCTATTGGCTTTATAGCTTTGTTTTACTTGAAAATGAATGGCCAGAATGAATGTTCTGTCGTGAACGTTAAGCAAATTAAAATTTATGCACGCAATGCGGCCCTGTAAAAAATTCGTTATCAAAATTTTCAGAATACACCCTCTCGCGCTCGGCTCGATATATGAACGAATTTTATTACTATGCGTCAATAAAATTCACGTATAGCACTTTATTACCATTAACTTGATCCATGAAAATGCTCGCGTACTTTTAATTTGGATTTCTTGAATAGAAGACATAAAAAAGAACTTGTTAAATAAATTAGACATTTGAAGATTAATTCATCATTCATGCAATTTAATTAGGTTTGTTTATAAATTATGACAGAAATGACCATTTGCATCTATACCAACCTATAAAAGTGTGGAAAATAAACATCTTAACAAAATTTTACTTCTATAAAATCACTAAGAATCGAGAGTAACGCTAGGCATGACTCTAAATTATAGGGCTAGAATTAGAAATAACGTCGGGAATAACGCAATATCACAAAATTGAAAGGAATTTGTTTCAAATCAAGCTGGTGACATACTAAATAAAAATTATTTTAGTGTACTATTAACTTACAATGTTGGTTCTATTTGGTTTTGGCATTCCAAAGGGAAGCAACATCGTAAATTACAACAGCGTCGTTCCAATTACATAAATAAAAAGTTCGTAATGAGAATTTATGAGTAGAACTAAGCCAGAAAAATGGTCACAAGCCAGTTAGGCGAGTATGAATGGCAACAGTCTCGAAACCAAAGCGGTATCGTCGGCCATCATAAAAAGTAATTGGCTTGGGTTCTTGTTTTATGGCTAACGGAAAAGGGCATGATAAACAAACTAGGCCCTTCTGTCGTCATAACTACCATCGGTACGAATAATTAATGACTTCGAAACTGCTTTGGCTAGGTTATGTAATATATAATAATAATGTACCTAACTTTTAGTTAAACCATAACCAATCTTATTTTTATAACAGATAAGCACATGTTTTACACATCGTTTGTACGTAGGATTACCAACAGTAGGAATTAAACTTGAATTAATGGATTATTTTAATAAAAACCCTTAAACAAATATCATATAGCAAAGACAAAATTGTTTGAGTACATTTTTAATATTACTTTTTTTTTGCTTCTTACATTAAATTTTAGATTCATTTGATTTAGCAAAATAGCAGAGAATGAGTATCGTATACGTAATATGAATTTCTAAGAAGTTTTACATCATCACGCGTCCTAGGAGATATCCTACATAACCATATGTCGTTGGTTCCATTCAATGAATTAGAGAGTACAAGTCTGATAGACTTTTACCAGTGGTAAAGCCCGCAACAACATCTGTTGCACGCTCGACCAGTGAAATACCGTGACCTCACAATAGATAGGCGTGAAGTAGAAATATTTTTGCATTTGGTGCCAGAAGCCTAATCCTAGTCCTTTCCTATGTCCTATCACTCACAAATAAGTAATGTATGGACTATTTGACACCCTGTTCTATATTAAAAAGACTAGGATTACTACCGCAAAGGGCAAGCAGACCATCAAACACCCGACAGAAAATAATACAAGTTATAAAGAAAACTCTGAATCTCTATTTGAAGTGCAGCTCGTGAAGTATACAATATATACCTTCCACACAAGATTATTATAAACAAAAAGAAAAAACAGCGGCAAAAATAATAAATAAAGGAGGCCTTCTAAAAGGCATCTTGCCCGTGACCGGAATAGTAATTCCCTTTTAGCAGACTCCTCGAACGACAATAATTTTTCTAATGGTATAGCGTATCCATTGATCGCTGAATATTTATTTTATGCCCTCTCTTCGTTGAGATGGTTGTCATAATATTTTATGAGCGTAAATCGGTGCTTGTATTTCCATCAAAACTTGAATAACTCATATGAAGCTTATTTCATATCCATTTACGGACGCAGTCGAATGTATTGATGCAATTTTAAATGACCTTACTTTAATCTCAAACTGTTAAAATTGAGGATTGGTATTAGAGCATTTTTATGACAAAGTTTACTTTGTTTGTATATAAAAACGAATCAAACTACATTGTTAGGAGGGAGGTTTTCGGATATTGAAATGTAATTTTATATATGAACACAGCAGAATAAAACAAATATTGCATTTTAATGCTAGAAGGAACCTAACAAATAAGCTCACCTGACAAGAGACCTTTACAACTATTGAAAATTCGCAACAATCAGAAGAGATACGTTGCAAACCGTGGTGTAGGTGAAAAGAGGGTTAGCAAAGAAAAGGATTCCACCACACTCATCGGACGAAAAGAAATATCAATATTCAAAGATACCCAATTATTTAATCACGTGTAGTATACATAAACGCTATATATAAATTTCCATCTTTATTTTTATCGCAAGCGGATCCATGCCTGTTGTTAAGTGACCGCTACCCATAGGATTTCTATACCTATTAGGAAAGAACGGGAAGGAGAAGAGGAATAAAATTGGGTCGCCGGCACATCACTCATCACACGAAATGAATGGAGTATTAGTTATTTTATCATTTATCATACAATATACAATATATTTATATATTTTTTTTTTCAGAACTAGTATAAAACATTTCACTGAATTGTAATTCATCACAGATAATGTAGCAGCTGAAACTTAGCTTCTTTGGTTCATTGTTAAAACCAACTCGGTTTCGAGTTCTTTCTGAACACATAAATAATTTAACAGACACATTCGGATGGGAGCCCGCATTTTTTGTGTACGCGGCGAATTTGTAAGCTTCAAACCGACACCTTTAGGCAAAGGGTCCAACTGAGGGGAATATGCGAGACCGGAATAAATAAACAGACTGTAATACTATGGTAGATACGTTATAGATTGAGGTTGAGGGTTCTTAAGACAGTTTAGAAGTTTCGTCTGGGATTTTGACTCAAAATGAAGCGATAATGAAGGAACATCACTTGACCACAATCTTACCTGATGTTAGGTGAAGATATGATCGCATTATTATTATTAGCTAATTCACTGTTCTGTCCTGTCATAATTGTATGGAAAATCTGACGCCATAAATTGGATAGACTTCTTTAATTAAGGTAGTACGAAAACTATAAGTAGTCCTTAGACATCTATTTAATCTATAGTATATATAAAAATGGACGTGTTACTTTTTAGCCAAAACTACACATAACCACGCGATTGTAAATTGTGGGTGATTGCTGCCACTACGTTCCCGTATCTGTCACTATGGTGGTTGTAAGAGGATGGTTGTAGGGGTGTAAAAGACAGGAACGAATAATAGTAACATATTATACAAAAATACATTATCAACCGCATTTTTGTATAATATGTTACTATTATTCGTTTACATTATTAAGGAATCTTACTAATATTATATATGCGAAAGTTTGAATGGATGTTTGTTACTCTTTCACGTCGAAACGGCTGAGCGGATCTGGATGAAATTTGGCACAGAGATAGATTATAGTCTGGAATAGCACGTAGGCTACTTTTTATTCCGGAAAAGTGTATGGTTCCCGTGGGATATATTTATATCTATAAATATTGAAATATCGATACCTTACGTAATGACATTTAATTTAAAATAAAATCAAAAATAAAAAGTTCAACTCATGATGTTGATTTACATACAACAAAAAAAATATGATGAAGAATAATTTAAAAAATCCTAAACTTAAAGTAGACGATTAAGAAGCGAAAGGTTAGCATTGCATGGGCATGTTATGAGGAGGAAATAATGGGACAACAAGTAGAGTTTTAGTCCTGAGTATGGAGGGGTATGTCGGTAGGTCGGTGCCTAAGAAGAGATGGACGGATTGCGTGAAAGCTGACATGAAAATGAAGGAAGCGAGGAATAACGGACGATAGATCGACAACGACGACGACGACAAAACTGGTACAGGGACAAAACCAATTTTTTCTCTCTCTGGATTTTGATCGAACTTTTACTGGTTAATACCTAATGTTATAAGAAAAAATTAAGACTTATTTAATT
>JWHW01033012.1:44880-71285 GCA_000931545.1 Papilio glaucus | reverse complement strand
GACCAAGACCAAAGTCATCTTTCGTCCATTGGAGCTGACCCACTTTGTTCTCCACCCGGCATGGTAATATAACCCGGGACCCCACGACCGCTGTCTATAATTTGATATATAATGTCAAACATGCAACAAAGAACAAAATAAAGCTGTTATTTAAGTTATTTTTAACTTAAGACTTTGTCTTAAAATACAATTATAGTATTTTAGATGGGACACATCCAACAATTCGATAATGGAACTAAAATCGATAGTGATATTTCAAGGACGCGTCACGTTGAGGCACATTAAGTTACATAAAAAAGACGAAAAAATACGACGCAGATGTATTGTAAAGTGTACCGTGTAAATATTTCAATAAATTTATTACTAAAGTAATCTGATTATTATGTTGTTTAGTTTAGTCAGTAATAAACAATGTTACTATCTACTAACATTGTTTATTACTGACTAAACAACGAATTCAAAATTGTTATTATTTAAACACCTTTTTATTCTTCTTACCAAAAAAGATCCAAAGTGTACAAATAGTAGTTAGTCGATTGTTATTCGAATAATCATATCGAGGAACTACTAAATCCTCAATGTTGTGCCATTCACAACAGCACAATGTTTGATTCAGTAGATTGTTTTTTCCCACAATCGCCCATCGCTAACTTTTAATATTTGTACGGTGCGGTGGTTTGTACATAGTGTTATATCATATAACATGTTCCTACTGATACAATAAGAGCTATACGCCCGGTTTCTGAAAGGCTGATCAACGGAATAATTATCTAGCTAGTCAAAAGTCTAATCAAATGTCATTTGAGGTGCTAGAAGCATGATCACTTACTTTTATTTTTAATGCAAAACTAAATCGATTTGACATGTCATTTAGCTTAACAGGAGTGTTAGTTCAATAAATTTTAACAAACCTTTTAGTATACGGCATAAGGAATTTATACTCTTATACCATACATACAACAACAAAACACAGTTAATTTTATCAAACATGTAATCAAGGTATCGTTAAACAACACAGGGTATAAATTCCTTATGTACATTATACATTGTATATTGATCACAAGTGGGTTGCCGAGGAAAATCTGGGTACGTACTACGTCCTGGGTATGTGGTTGGAGGTAAATAGACTCGATATCGATTAGTCATCGACAAATTCGGACGCCCTTAGAATCGCCAACGGCGAATTACGCAAGTCTTCAACCTATATTGGTTTTTATGATTTAACATTGTTGACCCCAGTGCTTAGTTCGGCAACCCAATTGTGATTTATCAATGTACCGTATTATTTAACGTATATAACGGTCCTGATCAAATAACAGATGATGGTATAAATTTATTATGTCTTATCTTAGATCATTTCAGTAACCGTGCGTTAGACTAATAAGCTCACCTATGGCTATATATCTGAATACAATCTAATGAAACTAAATGCATCTTTAAGACCAACAGATACAAAAACCGGTTACAATATTACATACAATTTAGGACTTACCATAAATTATATAATAAACATAAATATACGGACCCCGGCGGACCCCGGAAATAAATAATATAAATCTTTGTTTGCGTCACAATTAAGGTGTATTACTCAATACAACCTCTCGTAACAAAGCTTTATAAAACAAGTTATTACGGACGTGAATGAAAAAAAAAAATGACACAAATAACAATCTGCCCGAGGCTACGGCAGTAGATATTTTTTTGGCTGCTACAATGAAGCCATTATTTTCATTTATATACTCATTTCGATGAATTAGATCCCAAACTTGTTAACGACTAACAATTTGACAAAGACGCCCGGCTTCTGATCAACGTAAAAATTAGTTAGCTCGCTGTCAAATGTTCGAAATGAATGTAATTTGAGTCGCTGGTTACGCTGAGTTGCTAGAATCATGGTCAAAATCATGAGACAATTAATAACAGTTTATTGTTTTCATGCCTTTTGGAATCTGTAATCGATTTGACAAGACATTTATAAAAAGTTGAATAAAAAATTGACAAAATTTACAGAAACCGGGATTTCATTTCACTTTTGGTGGAGTCTTGGGCTATTAAAGGAACGGATAAAAAGAGAGTGCATGGAATAGAAATGCGAATGTTGACATGTATGTGTGGAATAACACGAATGGATAAGTTACGAAAAGAGTATATTAGAAGGAGTCAAAAGTAGCACCGATAGTGGAAAAGTTAAGGAGAAAAAGGTTAACATGGTATGGGTATGTCATGAGGAGGGAAGAATGGCATGTGACGAAGAGACTTTTATATATGAATGTAGAGGGATATGTTGGTAGGGGTAGGCCTAAGATGGATGGATTGCGTGAAAGGTGATATGATCAAGAAGGAAGTGACGGCTGAATTGACGGATGATATGGAAGTCGAAAACCAGTTTTGCCGACCCCACATAAAGGCCGAAAAGGGCAGGGATCATGATAATGCTGGATGTAAAGTTATCGCATTTTAATCGAATTCATAAAAGTTATCCAGGTTACTTAATTTAATTAAACCAAACAAACAAAATCAGATCAAAGTACTAATATTTATCTTTTTAATCATGGCTTGATCAAGAAATTAGTGTCGGGTAATGTCATTATTTTATTGTCAGCGGTTTTAATAAGTGACCATTATTTTGAAGAAATTGTAATCCAAAATTACATACATACTTCAAACATACAAACTTCACGCAGGTCAAGTTAATAAATGAGTGTTAATTGTTTTGAACAAAATAATCTCAATAAGCAAATCTTAAAGGATTGTCTTTTGACTAAACGAATACTCAATACATCATCATTTACTTCCGGGGTCTCTTCTTTATCATTTACAAAACCTTATTAACTTAAAGTAATCTTAAACATATTCGATACTTAAACCAACTAAACGCTTAACTTTGTATTTGTAAAGTTATGTCGTAGTTGTAAAATAAGTAAATAATTACCTGATCTTGAGGTTCCATCGCAAACTTCTGTTCAACATAACCACTACAAACACCGAACACTGTTAATAACACTAGACAACACATCCTAGTCCGTAGAAGAAGGAATAAAGGCTGCGCACACCTACTAGTGACCCGCAATCTACTCTTATAGTTCGTCATATTTGTCTCTTGCGCCGACTACACAGCGTTTCCGTCGCTCACTAGCATAGGGATATCCTGGCTATTTTTATAATTTCACATTTTGAACGGAAGTTCAACCTCCCCTACACGACGAGGCGATCGGTTCTATTCTCGTTACGGACGCATTGAATTTAAGCGCCATGTTTATTTTCGGACACTTTTTAAGTTGGATGATAAATCGTTTGGTGCTGCTTGATTTATTTCACATCGAGCGCACGCGCCGACGTCTTAGGTGGGGTCAACTGAAACAAAAAAAATGTGATTAAAAACTAATATAAAAAATAGAATGCTTAAAATAGAGTGTTTTTATGCATAGATAGGTAATATTGATTCAAGATAAAATAAGTTTTTTAATGGTAGAAGACGGCAAACCAGCGAGCGAAATTAGCTCGTCGTCACTAAGCACGACAGAAATCCAACTACTATCCAGACCATCTTGATGGTTAGTTCAACTCTGTCATGATGGCCTCGCGGAATCGCGCTGAAAGGCGGTTAACGCATCTGCAGTTCCCCTAGATGTTCATGGGCATCAATAATCACTTATATATTAAGCTACCTCCCTTATGCTATAAAAATATTGTAGGCCCATCCTCTTCGCACCCTTTAACCTATCACCTTCTCCTTGTCTAACTAACTAGAGTGACGCAGTGTCCCAAAGTGGGCCTAGGCCTCTGAGAATAAAAGTATACACTTTCTTCGATCCTGCACTTGAAGCTCACGCTGGACCTTCTCAACAATGATACCTACGAGCCTTCTATTTCTCTACTTCGAACAAAACTCCTATTTCCTACAAAATATATCTAATATGTAATTGTACTTTTGCAGTTTATCAAGTGTAAAATAACCAACAATCTATTAAAGATGTTATGAACAGCTATTAAAGCTTTTTCCCGAAACCCAACAATAAATAAACTAGAATATTTTATTTTAGAATTGATTAAAATAACAGAATTAAAAAAAAATAATAACAAGTTTACATCTGCAACGGAAATAATTTCCTACTAAATCGTATATTAAATTCGAAAAAAACTAAATCCATAGAGATCGCAGCTACGCGCTTCCGCGGCGTTTAACTTGTAATAATGGTTGCCTACAAAGTTTATTGCACAAGTTGGTAAAATAAAGGTTTTGGATTCACAATAATTACATTGCGCTAAAAACGCTGAGTGTAGTCCCCAGCTATTTAAGTTTATTTTTAATTTATTTGTGCATAAAAAATGAAATAAATATTCGATCACGCCGGTAACCCAGAGGGGAAGACAATGATTATGGATTTCCATTTGACGCAATCCTGGCACACCTCTCTCGCTTCTTCTATTTCCATACATATACGCATACATGCTCGCCAGTTACGGGTACTCCTTTTGTCACCCTTCGTTAGTATTTCACTTATCTGATCGATATAAGTTCTTCTTGGACGTCCCCTACTAATGCTGGTACTTACTTTTGCAACCTAAATTTGTTTCATAACTCTCTACTTAATCCTTCCCCCAAATCGTAAAGCGCATCCAAATGAGGGTACGATACTTCTTTGAAATAATTGTTTTTTACTATTTTTAGCTAAATTATAGATATTGCACATTACGTATATTTTATAACTAATATGGATTTCATAGATAAACAATATATGACAACTGACTTGACAGATAAAAATTACAATAAAACAACAGATAAATAAAATTGGAATGACAGTCTGTGTGTGTAAATGTTTTTTTTGAAGTTATACTTCTAGAAGGCACGTTATGAAAAAATAATGAAGTGAAATGCCGATTCACTGTAACACAAAAGTAACAGGTTGAAGCTACAGAAGCTGATATAAATAAAAATACTATTGTTTAATATCATTAACACTAAATATTATTAAATTATTTATGTTAAATATTTAATATTGGTTATTAAATATTTTCATAATAAAGAAATAAATTTAATAAAACATTTAATAAAAATCATGTGATCAAAATTAATCTCGAACATTAAATTAAAATATTTATTTTATTGAATTTAAAAAAAAAACAATTAAAAAAACCAAAGAATTATAATAAATATTAAAAACGTGCGGCGGGAACACCGAGGTGATCAACGACACCCATGGACACCCGCAACATCAAAGGGTTTGCCAGCCTTTTAGAAAAAAATCTTCTTGAAGGACCCTAAGTCGTACTGGTTTGGAAATGTTTACCAAACTATTACAGAAAGTTGTATACCATACGCAAAATATATTTGTAAAAACAATATCTTACCTTAATATAAAGCACAAATAAGCTCTACTACTAATAAAATTAACTGAACACCGGATATAAACTCACGATATGGACGGAGCACTCATCCAATCAGGACGGACGAGTTTAACAGACTAAAGTTTAAATATTGAGGCTACTGCGATATTTTTAACCTACCCCCTCGTAAGGTGTAACGTTCGTTGCATCGAACGCAAGCTATCTCGGAGTGTTGAAGCCTTCGTTTAATTTTAACGATGTTATTTCATTGTCTAGACTAGCACGGATTTAATTTGTTCCTCTCTAGTATATCTTCTATAATAATGATGTATGAATGTGATATGTCAACGCACAGCACAAACTACTGGGCCTAGAGATGTGCAATATTGCACAGAGATTTCTGTTATTACGTAGGCGAGCACTAAGAAATATTTTTTATAATTTCATCCCCTAAAGGTCAAAAGTAGGGGATGAAAGTTTGTAAGGAGAGATAATTTAAATCTAATGTAAGTTGACCTCAGATCTAAATGATTAATCGTATTAAATAAGATTTAGCTTGGCTGGATACTAATCGGTTAAATTACGGCGGGATAGATATACATTTGTCTATGACATCTATTACCTCTGTCATTGTGCCTCAAGAATCAGATCTATAATTTTAAAACAACTAAAAGATACATTAAATATAATTTCAACTAATCACCTAAACTTTAAATACACATCGTAACTTTTAATCAACTGTAGCAAGTTAAGTGAACTCCGGCACTCCTAACATAGACAAATCTCGAAAGGGAGACATGTCCAAGTTGTGTAAAGTTGACCGAAACTTTAGACAACGACGGCTTCGTAAAACCGCAGACAGTAGAATTGATATTCTCCAATTTTCTTTGGTCGTGTATTTCTAAATCCAGTTGCAACTCGCTTCTCTTTGAAATACAAAACGGTTTTAAAGGAAAATGGATCTTATTGTTATATCAAATATAATATGTGTTGCCTTAACGAGCCATAAAATATGTCCGTTTCGGCTTAAAGCTTTTCTATATTTAAATTGCGACGTTTCACTGGCTGCCCGGAAACCGAGCGCATTCTGTACGACTTGTACAGGAATAATTTATTTAAAATACTTTTGTATCTTAGCGCTCCTACGCACAAGCGGTTGGGTGCCTAGGCGGTTCGTTTAAACGGCGAGTCCACTGACGCAGGTGGAATAGAGACGGAACACCATGGCGGCCAACTGCCATGAAACCAAATCAAGCGGTTGCACAGCTCGAAGCCGTGTTGATCCATTACCGAAATAAACGCTGATGAGATTGTGTTACTCCCGAAAACAACAAAAAAAACTCGAATAATCCTTTACATAAGCGAATACATATAAACTACTCGGCTGCCAACTAATTCTACGACCAATCCAACAGATTTACTTTAAACAGCCTAAGACATATAGAACTTGTGACGGGAGCAACGGATCCCGCAGTGTAACGCGCACTCTAGACAGTTCCAAATTACTAAAAAAGAGTATTTACTTAGCACAACCATAACCTCTTTGATAATGACTTTCGTATATACGTAGTTAATTAAATAGCTCGTCTTTTCTACTTAGAATCCGGAAACGCATCAACAACTCTTCTTGTGTCTTGCAAATATCACATAAAGGGTATAAAACCCTGCCTTCTATTATGTGGCGGTGCGTGCCTAGTTCTTCGATGGTCGTGGCTAAAGTTACCAAATGCAATCGGTTTGTATATATCGTTTCATTTTTAGATATGATGGTTGTAAACAAAGGTCATTTACCATATATGGCGGCCATTACACTTTTTACACTTTCACCAGAAATTGTAAGAGACCACCAGAGTTGTAATTTTGTGAAAATCGTGATAAAGTGAAGTCAAGTTGTGTAATATCGATAGCTAATGTCTTAAAGTAATATGAGAAAAGGCTGTTTAGAAAAATATATGGGAATTTACAAATTTCAACGTTAAAACCTTTTTTTCACAAAAACCGCTGTGAAATAATGTATAGGTGGCGGCATCTACAACTAAGAAATAATGGTGGATATATTTGTGTCTGAAGTTAGCAACAAATAGCTCTTCAGTAGCGAAAAACGCAAGACATCCTCTATCTCTGTCCTAACGCTAGTGTACGATACACTCATCTCGCTCACTCCGTGCGCAGCGCGCGCGTTATTCGGTAGCCAACTTCAGATAAACAAAGTTTACTGTTGAGTTGAATACATAATCTTTTAAATTATAGTATTTTAATATATAATAAAGCAACTGTACATCAAAGGAACCATGCACTTAAATATAAAACAGTTGCTTAAAACAATATTTGTTTCACTTTAACAATATAATCACACGCCATGCGTGAATGGATGCTCGGTGTTTGATAATTGGACCGAAGTGGTAAGGAGCCGTACCGTGCTGTATCTCATTGTAGTTTTAAATCAAATATAATAGAGGCAGTCTTATTATCTCCCTTGAAACGGGCAGCCTATGATTACTAAATCAAAATGCTGTGTTTGAGAAAACATTTGTTATAACAACAAGGCCCTACGTAAAATTTGAATAAGGAATATGATTATAGGTCGTCAAGTTTGTTTATTTATAAATAAAAAGTTGTATACTTTTTATTGTATTAAATATAGTGCGGGTGATGTTTGGGTTGAACGCACAGAGAAAGGTGGAGCGTTAGGTTCTAAGATTTTGTTTTTAAATTGATATGCCTGTTAGATAGAATTCAAAATGTTACGCACATACATCATTAAATGAAATAGAAAATAGCCTAATCTTACCAGCGTTATCCTATAATAAATAGATAATAATTTCCCCACCCTTCCCCCATCTATGTGGGGTCGGCACAATATGCTTCCTTATCCCTCTATCAGCCGTCATATCTGAATTCACACCCTTCATACACATATATCTCATACAATCCATCCATACTAATGAAAGGACTAAATAATTTCTAACATTTAGCAAATTCAAATACAGTTTGAAAATAGTGTAGTTTTTCATCACCAATTTGGAGGGCGGCCAACAGAACCTCTAGTTTTGTGGGTGTTCGTGGGTAGCAATGATTACTAAGCATCAGGCGACCTGTCATCATCTCTCTGCGTTCCCACTTTATGTGAGGTCGGCACAACAGGTTTTCGTCTTCGAAAACCACCACCACCATCCGTCATTTCAGTCGTCACTCCCTTATTAATACACTTTTTAAACAATCCATCCATCTTTTCTTAGGTCTACCTCTACCACTATCCGTCATACCTAAAACTTTAATTCTCACATGTCATTCTTCCGTCATCCACATCCATACTTTGCTTACCTTTTGCTCTTTATAAGGCGACAAGTAAGCCCACTTATATAAAACAGGAGAACGCTAAATGACAGTTATAATCAAACTCAAAGTGCTATCGTATATTCAATCGGAGACCGAACAATTTGTCACGTTGAACGAGAAGTTTGAGTAACGTCAATGCACAGGCGATGCCGTCGCTCAGAGCGTCGACTTTAGATCGTGGACGATAATTAACCTATCGGCTGTTAAATTAATCAACGAGCAATTACTGCGACTGAGGTATCAACCTTTGATCTGCTACGGTGTGAATGTTATACGACGCCATTACTAGACGTACAGAAACTGTATTTGAGATTAGTGTTTCATGGTAGGAGTGGAGTTTATGAAACGTTACACCTTTTGATAACAGTAGCTATTAATTTTAGATTCACAATGCAATAAACAATTTTATGTTTGTTACATCATATCTGTCTATCTGATCGTGCTAAACTCCAAAACTACTGCAATGATTTTCAAATGTTGTGATGTTTGATAATTTAGGTATATAATTTGTTAAGTTTTTTATGTAATGTTGACATATAATAAAAATGTAATCGCTGTCTGTATGGAAGATGTACGAGGAAAATTATTACTAGAGGAGACAGAGACTTCATAAACGCAATTAAAACCCAAAACAATGATTATTAGAATTTTTGTCTGTGCGTTTGTTACCGCTAATCTCAGAAACGGCTAAACCGATTTGGGTGCGGTTTTCACTAATGTATTGTAGTAAGCTTCACTTAACATTTAGTGTTTGTTTTATCTCATTCGGCTTATAAAAAAAAAAGTTATATCAATTTAACTGTGCTACGCCCATACTGTGTCGACTCCACATACGCGGGAAAAGGGCAGTGAGATGATGAAGTGGTTACGGTAGTATTAAGTAGGTAATATCATTTCGTTTAAGTAAAATTGGTGAAACCGCAGGGCACAGCTAGTGCCAAATAAAATATAGAAATAGCTTAAAATAGATCACATTTATAGTTTTTAACTTTTATATTTTCCAATGTTTGCATTCAAAGGCGTGAGTTCGCCAAACACGGCGTCCGTACATCAATGTGCATTCTCTCCGTCGTTTTTTACCGTCCCCAATCCTTCTGGGAACGGATGTAACAAACTGGCTTTTTACAGTTAGTGCCATGACCGGTTTTCAACTTTACGATGCGACAAACACTTTTTGATTGTTGATTATAAAACTTTTAATGTGTTTTGTTATTTACAGTCAAGGACAATCTTTGATTGCGTCTTGAATTTAAAAAAACTAAATTCATTAAACTGATATTTTTATGTCTTTAAAAAAATATTGTTTGCATGGATTTGGGAAAATAAAAATCTATGAAGTTCTTTGGGAGATATCACATGCATTTGCACTAATTAGTTATTATGGCAACATTCAATTGATAAAATATTAGTAAGAAAATTATTACGCTGGTATACTGGTGAAAATAACAAATTTGGGTATCCAACAAGAGCTCTTAATTATCGAGAAAATAAGTCTAGTCGTTATTGTTCTTTTTTTTTGTTTCAATCAAATAAATTTAAATTTCATGTTTTCCTTTGGTATCGGAAATCAAGCGGGGATTTCTCTACATCCTGGAAAACGTCAGATTTTCATATCGGGGGTACCTTGGATCCCGTTAAGTACCCTACACCACAAATCAGTCATCCATGAAAAGCCGCTGGATTAGGGTAGTCCATTTAAATTGTAAAGAAAACGATTATTGTACAAACTCGATATTAAGATAGGGGTGTTGTTTGTTATATTAATAGGTGTGCATTAATACTTGCACGATTTGAGCGTGCAAAAGATGTAAAAGAGTAGTATGTAGGGATCACAAACTTGTCATACAAAACCGTCACCTGAACAGTCTCGAACGCGGTCAAAAATTTCATGACGCTCGAGGATGTTTCCGTGCTACTTTCATTTAATTTAGAATGTTCGTTAGATAGATTATCCTTATCATTGACACTAAGTCGTTTGTCTTACTTACTCACTAAGTTGTTTTGTCGGACTTTGGCCAGTTTGATTCTCGGATTTAGCAAGCATATTTAAAAAAAATAATGCAGTTTTACTTCTTTTGAAAAATAAACGAATGTTTCGTTAGAGTACAATTGTAAATCTCCAGTATGTAGAGTACGATTCCCCCAGACGCGGTTAAAAACTTCCATCTTTTTTCATTTTTATCAAGTGGTTAAACAACTGGTTGATCTTATATCTTATATCCCCAATGATTTTATTGCATATGGGAACAAACGAGCAGTAGTTTGCCTAATATTAAATGATCGTTAAGTAGTATTGGAAAACCGAACGATAGGTGACGAGTAGTACAGTCACTATATTCCATCATTTTCCTTGCCCACTCCGACCCTCTTTCCCACAAAAAGGTTGTCAACGTATTCCTAACGTTTTGGATTGTCGTGGTTAATGTGTGTCGGTGGTCACATTGTATCAGGTACGCGTCTTGCTCGTTTGCTAATTTCTACCATAAAAATATCGTTAAAGCTAACAGAAGTTAATCGAGCAGTAATGTTATTGTTTTTACGGCACGTGTTCTTGTCCAGTATGATACAAGGTAAATTACAAAGGACCACGTACGAAAGTGGGTCGGGATTTAGTCCCAAATATTTGATTAACCCAATCAGTGTTGATTAATCTTACATGCTAGGTCCACTTGACTTTGTCCCGAGCGGTGTTTACTTACATTCTTTGGACTGAATACAGGTTGATTGTGTTGGAACGTGTCGACTTGACTATAAATTGAATGTTTGTATTTGGAGGTAAGGAAATTTCATTAGGGAGGGTCAATTTTGATACCCGACGCGTTTCAGGGACGGCTGATGAAAGACTTAAATTCATTTATTGACTGTTTCTTTAGGCCTTTCCTACCCGAGTGCGGAAGGGATGTTTTATTTATCATTTTTTATTTACATTTGTTTACCGTTTATCGGAAGCGAAACCTTTTTTTCGGGTGTGTAGCTAGGGCATAGGGCATGTTTGTTTAAAAAGATCCTTCGCGAGAAAAAACAATACGAATTTGTGGACTCCTTTTTTACTGATTCGTCTCAACATCCTCAAATACTCAGTGTTGAATGTTTTAATAGAAAAATGCCTAAAAATAATATATATCATTCATATTTTTCCATTATTGTATGTTGTAATAATATTAGCGTATTTTTTTTCCTGTATTTTTTTAATAGCCATCAGCATCTCCTTACCCTTTTCCCACGTTATGTGGGGTCAGCACTGTATGACTGTACTGTAAACTTATACAGTATGGACATACTGTTTATGTTTTGGCTACAATTTCTACCGCCTTACGAATAAAAAGGTAATTTTAATATAAACAGTACTTTACATATATTTCTTAATAAGCTTTGATTCGACGAATATATTCAAATAAAATTTAAAAGTCGGAGTTTTATAGCTAAAGAAAGAATGAAAACAAATACAAACTTCAAGCAATTAAAGGTCTTTCACGTTAACGAGTCGCTTCTAGAATTTACCAGAGGAACAGATTATATTTATCATGTGATCTATAGTATTCGTTTCTAAGTTTTGTTGGATACTAACAAATATGGATGTATATCTGAAATAAATATTATTATTATTATATTATAGTATTTACGACGGACCCGGATACGTACTAAAACTGCGACAAGAATAGTGGTAGAACCAGCAAAAGTAGATGTTGCATGAATTGGCCGTGATTGTGAAATTTTTTTTTATAGGTGAAGAGGGCAAACGAGCAACGGGTCGGGTCGCCTAAAGCTAAGTGATCACCGCCAGCCATGAACAACCATGATATTAGAGGACCTGTGAATGCGCTGCCGACCTTTAAGGAAGGAGTACGCTCCTTCCATTTCTTTGCCGTACGAATGATGAACGAAGATTTGAATAGCTTCGTTTGTTATAATAAATTAATAGGCAATGCAGCCCTGGTTACTTTTATGCCTACAAATTATAAAGGGACACAAACGAGACTTCAGCTATTAGTTGTGAATATTGTTAGTGATTTGTTTAAAATTTAGTTTTTATATATGTTGACACCCTAAACGAATCAATTTATACACATTAAATATGAAAATTGTATCAGTGCGTGCGTGTCTATCCTAATTATTTAATATTATAAATGCGAAAGAGTTTGTTTGTTACGCTTTCACGTGTAAAATACTTAACCGACCATAATTTTGTAAACCTACATATTTTCATGTGATTATGGAATAAAAGTATAATATGTAACATGACATAGGGTACCTTAAAAACCTTCGCGAGGGATAGAGAACCTACTATCAGTTGCCATAGTAAGTCAGTATGAAATGACAATAACAAATTCTTGACATTTAAATATTGTCATATCATACATTAAGACGGCGACCGATTACAACTATTGACATTTTCCTGTAATACCAAGTTGACATACGCGTAATCAAATTACAAAAAAAAGCGAGAAAAATGGTAAACGAATAAGTGCGAAGCTGCGCGCTACAGCTAGTTCTATATATTGATATGTTTTGATAGCCTGACAGCGGGCGGTCGGCCACTGGAATATGAAGCAATCAATATGTTAACGAAGCCATTATTAATAGGTTATAGGTCTGCGCGGAGTCAAACATTTGAAAAAGGTAAGTAATTGATAAGTTTTATTGTACTCATTAAATCTTACTTACAAAACAAATTACGGTTCTTCAAAAAATATACTTGAACATTACTGCACTACTTAGCAGATAAATAACTCTTATCACGAAGGTCATCAGAAAAACTGACTGCAATGTGTTTCTATTACTTATTCACATAGAGAATATATCCTCTCGTCCCCACATGCGAGCGATGTTTTAATGTCAATACATTAAAACATCGTTGACACTAGTAAATAACATCTCAATAGATGTTATGTACTGAGAATTGGCATCTCACTAGGAGCACCAATAGACGGCTCAAAGGGCAACAGAGAGAGCAATTTTTGGAGGTTTTCTGTGAGATCGCATCAGAAAGAAGAATTGAAAACCTTTAGTGGCAACGAACTGGACATTGCTCGCAAAACGCACGGCCTATGGGGCCGGAAGGTCCTCGAATGCGACCACAGGTCGCCGTAGCGTTAGGCTTTCCACGCGATGGTCCGATGATCTAGTCAAGGTTGCGGGAGCCCACTGGATGAGGGCGGCAGGAAAGCGATCTTTGTGGCTATCAAGGAGGGTAGGCCTACGTCCAGCAATTGACGAATATCGACTGAAGCGTAGAACATTTATTTCACTTGGCACAAGATAGGAATAAGTTCATTGAACGGCCATCCTCCATTAATGGAGAGACCGTCAGAGTGTGTGAGAGAGGGAGAGAGAGAATCTGTTGTAATAACCACTACATATTATGAAACAAAGATCCTTCGGAACAACGGTCTGTTTCAACTCGATAAACTAAAAAACTCCTGAACGGATTGTCATAAAGTTTTTACCAATTGGAGAAGAATTAAGTAAATATTCATTCATGAAGGTTTTGTGTATTGGCTGACATATGATGATAAATATTGATAAGAGAACGTAATATAGCATATTATACGACTTTAATACAGAAAAAAATATGGGCGTTTATAATCTTACCTGGGGTTAAATTAATGAATAAATCAAATAATTATCTTGAAAATTATTTTTAATGATCAATCAACATAGAAATTATCAATTGCTCAAATAGGTCAACGATCTGATGAAGGCGTGAAATCAAACCTCGAAGCTGCGGTTGTCCAACAGGTTTTAGAAAACAAGTAATTTTATTCAGATACGAGGACAGGAAGTTTGCCGCAATAAATTATATCTATAGATGACACCTTTGTATATTCGTGAATATAGTTGTAATACATTCGGACTAGAAGATTATTTGTTATAAATTAAACGATAGCAACGATTCTCACGAGAAAATAAATATCTCTTACGATCTTATAAATTCAAATTACAATGTGGGATCATATCGGCTTTGACATAATATTAAACGATAAATATAACAATAATCAAATCAAAGTCGTCATATATTAAACGTTCCAATAATTAGAATGCCGAAAATATAATAATTCTGACGGCTTCTGTGTTGTTTCTTAGTATAACCTAATAAGATATATACTAAGAAAATTTATATAACGGTTATTATTACACGACGAAATAAATAAAAATAAATAAATAAATATACGCTCACGCCTGTAACCCAGAGGTGTAGGCAGAGATTCTACTGCTTGTTTAGCATAAATAAAAGTGTAAGACAGGGTTGTGTAGCATCCCCGTGGCTGTTCAATCTCTTTATGGATGATTGTTTGAAAGCTTTGAAAGACGAAGTTTCTGGATGGATGAGTTGATTGTAAAATGTGTCTTATACGGCGATGACCAGGTCGTGTTTGCGTCGGCGGCGGAGGACTTACAATTTATGCTGAATGTAGTGAATGATCATTGGTAAGAAGGTAGAGGTATGAAGATAAATGTAGACAAAACGAAAGTAATGGTGCTTGAAAGAGAGCAAAGTAAGACAGTTACTCGACGAATATTTAATAAAATTGTTTAACTGAAAAGTAAATCTAAAGTGGCTGCATTGTTTTCCGGTAGAATGATGACTTTTAATGATGGTGCCTCTTGTATGCAAAAAAAAAAACGGCGCAGTAATTTTTTGTTCATAAGTTTATTTTTCCATTTTTAGTGAATCTCAAGTTTGTTAACTGTTGCTTGCCGGTATATGTGTAGACCTGCTAAACGCGTTGCTCATACGAGACAGCGTTTTTTAAATGACACGAACGAAGACAGGACGAAACGCCTATCGCAAATTAGAAAATCCAGGGCCATTTCAAAACAGACTAGTGAAGAACGCAAAATTAGTTTACGGGCTTACGTGTAAAAAGTTCTGAACAAAGAAAACTTAGAAAAACGTACTTACCGTTTTTGCTTGATACACCGTCGTTTTAACACAAAACGAGAACACGGGCAATGCAGTCAAAGCCAATTAAATACGCTTTATTAAGAATAACTCAGAAACTACTCGTCGGATCTTGATTTAATAAAGCGGAGTAACAAACAAAAAAACATACAGACGAATTGAGAAAAAGGAGAACCTTTTTGAATACGGTTAAAATGGAACTAGTCGAAAATGCGCAAAAGTACTTTAGCCTAAAGTTTTTTTCATAATGATTTTCTCATATAAGTGAGGTAAATCTTTATAAGAATAAAATTCTTTAAACCTAAAATCAGACTAGAAATTAGGGATTAAAACGGTTCAAGATTATTACTGTTAAGTAAGTAATATCATTTCGTTTAAGTAAACTTGCAGGGCGGGTGAAAACGCGGGGCACAGCTTGTAAGGAAATAAAAAACATTAACTTAAAATTACACTGGATAAAATACGCAAAAGACAAAAATAAATGCATAAAACAACTTCTTTGACGGGCCCTAGTGGAACATAGAACAGTAGGTTTTTTATATCTTCGCTTCGCAATTCACAAAGGCCTCTAGAGACGGAGTTTGTTATATAACTTTTTATTTGCATTCCAATTTGAAAAGGCTCCCACCCGATAAGATGTTTTGCAACTGTCTGTTAAACATAAAAGCTACGGGCGGAAGGCGGAGCGTGGAAACACTGTCCTCGAACGGCGGACGCGTCGAACATTTAAAAAGCTTCGAGATACATTTGTGACACGGGGAAATGTTCGCTTGTATAGTCGAGTACGTGGAACTAATAGACGAAGGTTTTCATGCGAATGTGTTGGGGTAATTTGTGTTACATCTGCATATTATTAATGTTAAATTTATTTTGAGCGAACAATTATTCGTCACATTTTGGGACTATATAGGCTTAGTGGGTGAGTTTTTGCGATGAACAACCAACCTACTACAATTTGAAAGAGTAGCGTAGAGTAAGCGGTTGAATTATGGATGAAAATGAATTAGACGATGAAATATATAATTCAAATATAACCGCTAACTCTACCGCCAATCACTATGTAAGCACTTCGTGGTATAAATATCAAGGAAAAATAGACAAACACAACAAGTATTCCATCAGGACAGTTCCCGAGGGAGGGGAACCTATTAAAATAGTGCGAGCGAGACGGCTACATCTAATTTATAAAACGGCAAGCATCGAGCATAAATACTTGATTTTTGTTCCTCGTTTGATTTTCTAGATTGCCATTGCAGTTTACAGAACTTCCGACGTCTACAAAAATAAACTGTGCAATTGAAGGAGGGTTGTTTAAGAAAATATCTTTGTTGTTTATCGTATAAAGAAATAATGAATACGCATTTTATGGTAAACAAAGCAACATTTTTTTACTAGGGACTTAACAGAAATAGTGTCCTGCAGAACCAAGGTAACCAACTTTACCTGAGGAGATCCAAGGTAACCAACTTTGCCCGAGCAGATCCAAGGTAACCAACTTTACCAGAAGATTGGTCAAATTTTGTAATTCAGGTATCCCTCTGGATTACTCTAGCATCCTTGATTTATGCAAGATATGTGGTCTTTTTCTAGTCTATATTTCCCCGATTGAATTTAAAAGTCATCAAGGCTATTTTTACCTTTATTACAAAGTCATTCAATGCCGATAAAGTAAACAATAAAATCACCTTTTTGTAAGTGATTAAACATATCTCTTCATCAAAAAACAAAGCGTGCGACCCAAAGATATAAAGCGTGAAGAAACGTCTTGATATAAGAACGGGCATCACTACGTGACCGCGTCGTCGCTTGAGAAAAATAAACGATACGTAAGACGGTATTCAAAGCAACCGGTCCCGTATCCGCCCAAGCACCTGTTGCGGTGGAGGCTTTTATTTCTGTATCAACTAGTTCACATAAATCGTTCCAGGTATTGGTATGATGCAGGGAATAAATCGAATAATTTACTTTTCTTTAATTAATGACCGTATCGTATTTATTCAACATTGAACACCGGTAGAGCGTTGCAACATAGCTAGGCCTGGATCTGATCAAGGTTACAGTAGCCCACTGGATGAGGGCGGCAGGAGACCGATCTTAGTGGCTATTAATAGAGCGAGCCTACGTCTACCAGGACAACCGCTGGCTAAAGAGAGAGAGACGCAAAGCAACAACTGTTATCAATTGAGCGACTCAAATGGTTACTGAAATATCATCATCGTATGGTAAAATGAGGCAAGCCAGCAAGGGGATCACCTGATGTTTTATGATAACTGCCACCAATTATAAGTCAGCTGTGGTTAGGTCTACCATTGTTCTAAGTACAGTGTAAGGACGTACTCATGTCCGCATACCGACATGCAATAGAAGTATATGATTCTATTTATCTTTCTTCTGTCTTTATCTTTAGGGCTGTCTACGTTACAATATTCTATCTTTTCTGACTTATTTATAAAAACTTTCAATTGTTTCACCTTCCTTCATGTTAGGAGATTTTTGTTTGGGTAAATTCTAATGAGTCCGCGTCACATATGCCTATCTTTTTCTCAAAGGCCGGTAACGCATCTGCAGTTCCTCTGGTGTTGCGGGTGTCCATGGGCGTTGTTGATCACCTTGGTGTTCCCGCCGAACATTTGCCCCTTTCTCTTATAAAAAAATTAAAAATAAAATATGATAATGATGTACCGTACTGTACGTTTTAATTATAATAGATGGCGCTAGTTGTCTTATAAATCTTTAACTATAATTACTCCAGATAATTAGATTAAGCCTTTTTTTTTTTCGATGTGGTCTTAAGACTTTATTGCTAGACCCTGTGCTAGAGGGCCCTTCAGTGACTCTTTTTTATCATAAATCTAGCTCATATAAGCATTGTGCAGTGATGCAAGAATAAATATTAATCTGCCAACAGTTGAAAGTAAATCTCGTTGACAAAATAACCTCTGCAAACATTTTTTACTCTCGCGCTATTTTATTTTACAACTGAGCAGAGATAGTGACATATTGTTCTTTCCTGCAAGCTATAAATAAATTTAGTCGACGCTAGTGGAGCAAAATAGCTTTGTTACACAGCTTTAAAACGTCTGAAATTGTAACACACTCCTCTTATATGTGCCCTCGTGTCACTTTATTAACTTTAAGAGCTTTATATGTTGAAATGTAGATGTTGTAAACATTACACTTACTAAAACTAAAGAAATTGCAAACATATGTTTGCAACGATACGGAAAAATATACGATATGCAAAATTAGGTAAATGACGATATAAAAAATTAAGTAAACGTAAGAAATCACAATGAATCGATATTTTATCTTGCTTATTATAGATATGGAACAATATTAAAGAGAATTAACTCGTAGAAAGAAGGCCTAGGAATCTAGGTATACCGTGGAGTAATTAGCAGCGGATGAAGAAAGTTATTTGATGATCCGTTGGGATCTTATAAGCCCAGTGAAAACCGCTGGCGATACCTTTATTTACCTATTTCCGAATATTTTAAACACATGAATGCTTACTTTACTTATAATCGCAAGGCCCAGAATTCGTCATCGGAAACCATTATTTTAAAAGTAAAATTTATTGTTAAGTTCTTGTCAAGTTTCGGTACCGCCCTCCGATTTGCTTTTTCATTTCGCATTGTCCGCATTGCAAAACGTCTGAATTATATAAAAAGCAGATATCGGAAAACCAGTTGCAAGTACATTACGCGTGGCTGCTGGTTTGCTTACATGAAAAAAGTTGTAAGCACCTCATACTGTGTTATGCAAAATTAGATCGACTGCATTAGATATAAAGTTTAAAATGATTCAAGCGATCGTTTTGCCGTTCGCGTGGCAACTTGGTTTTTATATCCAAGTTAGGAACGTTATATAAGCAATAAACTAGTTATTGCAATAGTTAATGTATTTGTTTTGTTTTAAAGCTCATTTTTAGTTGGCATAGAATTTGTATAGTAAATTATCGGCTGCAATGTTTTGCGACGTTTGAAGCCGTCATTTAGCTACTAGTTTTGCGGCGGTTGCGTTAAACTTGACGCGACCTAAGTTAAAATTGCTAGTAATTTTGTGCCAGTAGCAATGTCACGTTAGAATTATGAGCATCAACCAAACAAACAAATAAAATGTCTCTTAACTTACCTTATTTAGTATCCCTGTTTCTAACAGGGATACTACAAGATATGGATAATGGTGAAAATGAAGAAGTAATAGCTATCTATGATCATAAACAAGCAAGAAGTCCATCCAACTGTAGTGTAAGCAAGGACTAATGTATACTGGTAATATTTGTGTACGCGACAATCTGGGGAACACTCAATGACACTCTTCAAAATTGGTCAAGCCATTTAGACAATAGGAGTTCACAATGGAACAGACACATATATAATTTCCAGGAAAAACATTACCCTCGTTATAATATATAATGTTTTATATTATTTTTTCAATGATTTTATTTTTTGTTGTCAGTCGGGTAACAAAATAAGTATGAGTGACAAGAGTGAGAGGGATTAAAGAAAAGCTCGTTCGTGTTAATACGGGTGTCGTCTATTGTTCTGTTCCATTTATTTTGTAATAAATTTTTACAAATGTCCAATTATACAATAAATTTCATAACGATAGAAAATTTATGGCGTAGTGGTGGCCTTATCTACATTAATGAGTACAGAAATATTCGCTAGTTATTCTTTAAAAAAAATTTAAAACAATTCATATATATACGTTTGCTATTTCCTTTTAATAATGTCAAAAACAATAATGGCTCGAAGCTATGGAAGTAAGTCGGCTGTGCTAACGGGAAAATCGAATGTGTTGGGTATCAATGATATTACACTACAACAGATATGCCATTAGAAGTCGAAAGTGAAGACTAAGAAAGCCTCCTAATAGTTTGCTGTAGCTTACGTCATGTGTTTACATTTGCCTTAAGTGACAAACACTAGCTGTCATCTTTCGTATTATTTTAATTACGCTATCCTTTTACAAATTTTGTCATGTGTAATTGTTGCTGTCCCTGCATTTGGAACACTTTTTGACGGGTGATTTTGTATGAGTACAACATATCTGTAGTATAAAATATCATTACTGGGTATATTACATGTATCTTTATATGTACTATAATATGTATACATACGTTGCTTGTTGCGCGTGATGATATCGCGAACTTGTTAGATTTTCGCCTACCAAATATCGTCTAACGCGTCTTAAGAAGTTTTCACTTCAAAAATTGAATCTGAATGTTAAAATTATAAATATTGCATATTCTCAAAATTGTCAGAAAGCAGAATTGATTGTAGATTTTTCAAAATAGTTGCCTAAAAATATGGCGTTTTGATGGTGTTTTTCATTGTTACGCTTTATTCTGCTCTCTTTCGAGCCCCTCCTAGCAAACAAACGAAGTTCTTTATCGTACAAACAACCCTCTATCAGTCCCTTAAAGTATATCGGCCATGTTTAAATCCAATCTATAAAACGTGTATGCATACTAAACATCTGTTTATTTAAGTAAAGAAATGAAAACGTAATTATAAATCTATAGATCTTTAAATAAATAATTAATAAGTCACGCACCCAACTCAGTTGGCTATAGACAGGGTTTCCGATATTCTATTTGACACGGTCCTGGCACACTTTAAAGAAGCTTCTTCTACATTCATATGATTACGTATATATAATCGTCGGTTACCGGTACACTTAAAATTAATTATCTATTGATCTATGTATCGCTAGTGATCCGTCCCGGCTTCGCCCGATTGCACTAATTATGTTGATCGGATCGGTACCAAACTTCACAGGTTTCCTGAAAATTTCACTGAAATCTGTCCAGCCGTTTCGGAGTATATATATACATGCACTCAACGCCTCTTATATGTATAAAGAATATAGATTATTTCCTTTAAAAACAAATGAGTAGCAAATTCAAAACATAAAACAAATTAAAATCACTCTGCAAAGAGTACAAAAAATATTGGAGAGATTAAAATCGAGTCATACATAAATATTTATACATCCCATATTCCATTTTTAATGCAGCACTTCCACGTTAAGCATTATTCACAGTTTTAAAATATGCTTCCATTCACGATACACGCATGACTCAGAGGATTTATTCAAGCGGACTTTGAGTTTAAAAAACGTTATTGCCAAATACCGGTTATTAATAACGTGTTTGATGAAACGGTTATATTTTAAATTGATTCACTTACACGGTATGTCGCTACCAGACCTGTTTTACTGATTTTGTTCATTAAAATTCCTCGTGTACAAAAAATTACATTAATTTTGTTCACAACCGTACCATTCATGGTAGAAGGAAGTGAAAGTTAATCTCTTCATCTACTTTATATCTAGTATTGAAATTTGAAAATCATAAAACCATATCCGGTTTTGAACACTAGTTCAAGTGCGCGTTAAGTGTTGGTCGCACTATGTCGCATAGTATCGCGCCGATTTTTATTCAGCAGTATTATCTGGTATGGGGTGTCAGACATCAAGACCATTATTGGACGTCAATGCTGTCCAAGACACGTGAGAATGAATTGTAGTATTCATAAGTGTTTGGCTCCACCAAGTTAGCCAGATTTGTAGAAACCACGGCAGGATATTAAACCGGTTGGTTGGGGTCGAACGAATATGAAAATCTCAAACATATGAGCCGGATAGAATGAGCGAAATAGACCAGTAGAGAAGAATTACTTGACCAAGTTTCGAGGATATTCAAATTGAAATAGCAAATTAAATTAGTGCTAAAGTTGATTACGGTGTAAAATATTTAAACACATATGATCTACGTTAATTATTACACGTCCAATACACTGATAAGGCAATTAAATACACTACGACATCGGACAAAATGAATACAAAACAACGGGATCAGACAAAACAAACGGGAAAATTTTAATTAGCCGCGCGGTAAATTATGAATTCCCATAAAGCTGAACTGTATTTTCCGCTTTATAGGGCGGCGTAGGTGATACTGGCTGTAAAAACATACTAATACATCTAAAATAAAACAGATTTCATAATTTTGCTATCGACATGCTTGAAATTCGAAGCAATAACTTATTACACATTAGGCGATGTACGTTAATGTGTAAAATCTGAGTTGCTAATGTTAAGCAATATATTTTATTTGCAATAGATGGCGCTAGAAGTTGTAGAAGCAGGAGTTTCTTCTCTAATTCTCTTCGGCTCTTTATTACTATGTTGCTTGCACATTAAGTTGTTTTGTTTTAATTCTAATAAGTATCTCTTTGAACCACTTACGACTATTTTTTTTATTATTAAATTTTAATACAACAGTTAAATTGAACATTCAAAGGAATAGCTCTTATTTCATAGTTTTTAGTTTTTACCTCAGTAAGTGGTCCTTCAATGGCCATTTTCCCTTTAAGTTTATTTTGTAACTTTCGTCACCGCCCAACAAATTTCGGAAATGTATTTTAATTGTAATAGAGGTCGCTAGTAGTCTTATAAAGCGTAGCTTACTGTTACTATTCTAGTTTGTATTTTATATTTTTAAGTATTAATTCGAATAATTCTCGCTTTAAAATAGGCACACAGGCAGTCATAAGGTCTGCCAACAATAGTTCAAAAAAAATTAAATAAAGTAACCGCTTGTATTTTAACAATAACATTTTGTTCCAAATTCAAATAAGCATGTTGCTGACGCATACTGAGCATATTGTTCATACAAACCTATAAGATTTTCCCCTACAAAATATCGTCTAAAGCGGCTAAAGAAGTTTTCACTTTAAAACATCTGTAAGGAGTTTAGCTTTTTTTAGCAGTTCAGCTTCAAGATTTATACTTTTATCAGCCCTCAATGACGTTTTTTAAAACGTGCCCATCCTTTCCTACTGTACCAATCCAAATAAGCGTGTCTTAATCTTGTAGACGCTAGAAGAAAAATAAACAAAGCCCACGGTTTGTTACAAAATTTATGGTATTTACTTAAAACCTTTACAATGTCATAAACCTTGATTGCCATCTTTTTTTGGTTTATTGTACGGAGGCGTGCTCTGTCGTTATATCACAATTTTTATGCCAGTTGTAAAACTTGAATTAGAAAAGTGTGTTTTACTGAAACGTGGCATTACATTTTTAGGTAAAACTTTGTTACAGTTTAATTTAGTCAGTCCTCACTTAAATTGCAGTGTATATACTACTAGGCTACGTTATAACAAATTAATTAAATCATATATTAAGATTTTGAGTAGGTATATAATTTGTTAAGTTTTGACCCCTACTTAAAACAATAATAAATAATAATAATAAATAATAAAACTGGGGCGAAAATTTGGATGAAGAAATATATTAACCCAATGTAAGTTGACCTCAGATCTGTATGTTGATCATATTAAATAGAGTTCAGCTTAAGCTGGACATCGTGGATTTGTACTTATTGAAATAGTTAAATTCGCTTCCGCTTGTCACTGAGATTATTACATCCAGAACCAATTAAATGCAAAGACAAGTTTTAATACAGATGGATATTAATTAAATTAATTATCCACGATAAAAACACAGGCAGTCCATGACTGCAGTCAGAAGTAAAAACTCAAAACAGGTGGGAAGGAGCGACAATGGTTTAAAAATAAATAAATAATCAACAAAAATAAACCCTTGTTTCTCATCAATAAAATTCAAAATTGAATACAAGAAAAATAAATGAAAAGTTTCCTCGAAACTATTCCAAATTCAAATAAGCATGTTGTTAAACCAGTAATAATTTCCCTTATCCCTAAATATCGTCTAAAGAAACCACTTCAATAAACATCGCAGCGTTACCCGATTTTGCTTTTTGACAAAAATAACACTGCGTGTACAGCAACCTCTAAGCAACCAGGTTGTAAAAGTTACGAAAGTTTAAGTTAGTTAAACACGGTTGAGGTTTTAACTTTATAAAACAAATATCGTTATTTCGACGTTTACAACTAGTCGATGGTACAGCACTAACTATAAAATCGATTTACCGACCCGCAAAACCGTTCGACTCATAAATTGTGAGCTACATAAGTATATTTATGAATGTATATATTTTTTATTCCACGTACGTTCCCGTTACAAGCAAAATGGTGGTTACAGCCGTACGTCATTTATACTGGCAATAAATGTCAAAGTTTTCCTTAAAACTATCAGATCGGCCTTTTTTAGTGTTTTTTTTTTACTATTTTGCGGGCCCCGTGAAGAATGTTTGCCTTATCTGTAGATAATATATTATAGGTATAATTGAATTGAGATAGGACGGGGTTATAGAAGTTTACGGGCATTATCTACAATCTTAGGGGCGTTTTTCCGAAGTTTTATGTACCTAATATGATATCTTGACTTTGTTACGACGCCCGTTTAATTTTTTTTATTACTATTATAATACACAAAGATTATTCGATAAAAAATTATTTACTGACAAGTTTATTTACTTTTATTTTATTATCATAGAAAGAGGTAGACAGAGTTTGGAACATTTGGAACTACTGGAGAGTGGTGAGCCCGCAACAACATCCTCTGTCCATTAAAGGTAAGCAACACATCTGCAACTCATTTACTTGTTGCGGGATGCCTATGGGTAGCGGTCACTAAGCATCTGGTGAACAGCTTGCTTGTTTTCCACTTTCTTCCATAAAAAAGGTAAAAACTGCACGTTCGTCTTCTCTGAGGTGGTATTTCTCAGGTCAAGATTTATACCCATACCCATTCGTGCAAAAGATAAAGTAGAAAGTTTTACCTAACCCTTGTGCACTTAATATCGGATTAATCGTTTGATAGTTTGCTTTGTTCTTTCTACAATTTTTTTTCTTACGGTATTAATTAACGAGAATAATTAATTAACGAGAAAATACTAACCAGTACCTTCAAGAACTATGTTAGTTACAAACATAAAACATTACATTTTTTTTGTACTTTCTTTGAGCAAGGTCTTTTGAATCCATCTTAAGAGAAACAAGAAACGAAATCTTGTTCGGTACACTATTTAATTACGTAAAAAGCGTCCACAGAATACATTCCTACTGTAATGAGCTACACTTTGATCATGCATTAACCTACAAGGAAACCTCTGACTACGAATGCTTCTAAGAATCCCTATGAATGTAAAACTAATATAAAGACGAATGCCTTAATGTATTAGTAGCTACAGGGACCGGTCTACTCTGGAAATAAACTGAATTCCGAACGTAGTTTGCCTTAATGTAATGAGAACTGAAAATAATAACAGGGTATTATATTTCTAATATTAGTATCCTGTGTAGCACATGAGTTATTTTTAACAGACTAACCTATGTTATTTTTAATCGATTGACCTAATATGTTATTTATTAATCAACTTTAATCATTTGACATAACTTTTAACGATTTCAATATGTTTCATTAATTAGACATTAAATAAAGGCAGTATAAAGAGTACCCGTAACCGATGAGAAATCGCTAATCTCGGCGTATACTTCTGAGTAAGCTAAGTAAAAGAAGTAAAGTAAGAGCTGATTTATTTAATTAATTAGAAAATATGCACACTTATTACGGCTGGCAATACAGTCATTGGAATAAAACTACTCTTATGGATTTTATCGCATTAATTTTAACAATTTTGTTCCTGACTGTTCGGGTGCTTAACATCGCTCTTGGTCACGGGAGACACTAAGGTGTCTGTTAATATTAAATGTCAAGTTGCTCGCGAAGTACCCTCTTATTTTTAGTTAGTATTTTTGCTCCGATCTATTCACAATGAGGTATCTTGAGATGTTGTAGTTGTATGCTTGGTTTGGGATTTAATTTTATTAATACCCGTTTTTTTTTTTAAATCCTATGTGTACTATTCGCGTTAGTATAAGAAATAATTTCAATA
>JWHW01033012.1:24450-44418 GCA_000931545.1 Papilio glaucus | reverse complement strand
TATCCTGTGTAGCACATGAGTTATTTTTAACAGACTAACCTATGTTATTTTTAATCGATTGACCTAATATGTTATTTATTAATCAACTTTAATCTTTTGATATAACCTGTAACGATTTCAATATGTTTAATTAATTAAACATTAAATAAAGGCAGTATAAAGAGTACCCGTAACCGCTCTTGGTCACGGGAGACACTAAGGTGTCTGTTAATATTAAATGTCAAGTTGCTCGCGAAGTACCCTCTTATTTTTAGTTAGTATTTTTGCTCCAATCTATTCACAATGAGGTATCTTGAGATCTTGCAGTTGTATGCTTGGTTTGGGATTTTATTTTATTAATACCCGTATTTTTTTTTAATCTAATGTGTACTATACGCGTAAATATAACAAATCATTATACAATCATTTCAATACTTTATCCTTGAAACTATACATTACTTGGCTTGATCTTCGCTGTTTTTGTAAACGAATACATCACTAGAGCGACGTCAGGTTGTCTTTTAATACTGTTTAATATTATATTTTTTTCTTTTCTTTTAACAAATAACAAGTTATAGTAAACAATAAGTTGAATACAAAAATACTTGTATCTGTCGTCAGAAGAGGAAGCAGGAATTTACGGAAGCAAATGTTTGACGGCAGCAGCGGCCCAGCTTGGCTCTTTCACACCTTTTATTTGTACAATCCCTTATCGCCATACATCTAATGCATTCTTTGTCCCGGTAATTGCCGGCCAAACGGACAGTGACTCACAAATACATTTAGACAGAGAATATAATCGCGTGGGTGAAATGGATGCATAAAAATTCTAACCATTATTGTCAGTTTACGTGGTATTTTTATTGCCCGCTTAAATCATTCTTTTCTATGGTTTGGGAATTTCTTAATGTTGTATAATTGCCTTAGAGCTTGCAATTATTATAACGTTTATTCATAACTAAAAATATTTCTTATAAAATTTGAAAAGATATTTTCTGTTACAGAAATTATTGGAATGGATAAATAAAATAATGGTTACGTGAGACATAATGATTGATGGATTAAATTATTCAGACTTCTTCAGATTTAAATTAAATTAATTAAATTTCTTTGTTAAAGACTACATAAAATTATCTATATATAAGAGATTTCCAGGTATCTATTTACTCATCACGAGATCTCTGGAACCAATGGCCTAGAGACTTGAATTTTGGAAGGAATATTCCTTTCGCCGAGTAGACTTGAATTTTAGTAGTAGTGAGGTCAGTTAAGAATAGTTTTTTCGAAATTCCACCCGCAAGGGGGTTTGCGGGGATGTTAATTAAATATAAGGCGGAACGAAGTTTGACGAGCTAGCTACTATGCTTAAAAGCTTCCACCAGAGATGATATTGTGGACAAATATGCATAGAAATATTTGTAGGTTTGTAATAGGTAAACTTTAAAATTAGTGCATCGATTTCAATAATTCTTACACTGTTATAAAGCTAAAATTATTAGAAGTAACATAAGCTATATTTTTATTATTTACAAGCTCCATTGATCTACAGTCAGACAATCCCAGCAATAACATAATAATATCAAGAATAGTCTTACTCCTTGCAGTTTATATTCTTAAGTAAGCCTGGAGTGCCGAAATTCTCTAGAAGACATCCTTCATACTGATTCATACTGAAGTCTGATTATATGTGTGTCGTAGAAGAGTCTGTGAATAGACGCGTTCTCAGCTAAATAGTAGGAATATACAAATGAAAACATATAGACAATATTGTATTAACAGTTGCTGCATATCCAAAACTTAAGAAAGAACTTAATTTAAAATTGCTCAACGGTTGAATGGTAATAATGATTTTGGTCTGTAGACGAATTCAAAACCCATATCCGATGACTTTCTAAGTGACCAGAATGAACATTTTCACTTTATAACATTAAATGTCATTAAAATACCACGCTTTAATCAGTTACAATGATGCTATACTATTTCTAAACCACAAGAAGAATTTCTATCATTACGCTTCGGAAATTGATTAGGCCTGCTCGTTGATATGGTTCTGTTGTTTAGTAAAATGAAGACATTAATCAAGTAAATAGAATCTTCCATTCAAACATTATTCAAAAACTTTATTTCAGTCCTCTTTTCTTTCCCATCCTGTTCTAACATGGATGGAAAAGAAAAATATTATTTATGTCCTCTCCTCTGTCCATTAAAAGTGGGCTTCTGCGACTCAATTGCTTGTTGTAGATGCCTATGGGTGGTCACATAATATCAAGTGACACTGCTTTTTCTTATTAAATTTCTCAACAATTGATCCCAAAACGTATAGTTCTAGTTGGATCAACAATCTGACTAAGGTTGTATGAGTCCACTGGATTCGGGCGACAAGATGAATTGGAAAATATATTTCGTCCGCCAATGCTGGAAGCCCACACTACTTTCGATCCTCTTCTTTAACACACCCTCCCTTCACTTTTCTTTTCGGAGTTGTGGATGTCAATGATTAGCGGAATTCTTCTTCTTCAGCTCTTTGCGGACCTCGACATGGTTAAGCATTTTTCTCCAATTCGGTCTATCCGTGGCGATAGTCCTTCAATTTACTATGCCAACTTTCTTGGCGGAGGTCATTTGACAAAACATATTCTTCATCTTGTTATCCAATCAGAAAAAAATATTTTTAAAAATGTCTCGATTTTGCACTGTCAAATACGTATGCGGATCCCCAAAGCTAAATAACCGTTGAACGCGTGGGCGAGACATTTCCACAGCGCGGCGCCTCCCCGGTGACCGCATTTCACAGCGCCTCGACTACAAGATGCATTAAAAATCTTCCTAAATAGTCTTGGCAGAGCTTTAAATGAAAAACGCTGCGCAGCCGTCGCTCGTACTAAGTTTGGCTTACTTTATGTCGGCGGTTGAGCATGGATTCTTTTTAAAATATAATTTTGCGGTTGTATAAAACACGTATAAATAATAAAAACAACATTACCTCCAAAAGATGAGACCAACAGTCTACTCTTTTGGTAACATAAAAGTTTTCTTTTTATATAAGACGGAGGCAAACAAATAAGCCGCTTTCTATTTTCTGTCACTATCCATCAAAATACGGAACAATTTTGTTTGGACTAATTTGTTACTTGCATCACACACAGTTTACAGTTTGACCGCTAAGCTCGAGGTCTCAGGTCGTTATTATGTTTATATTGCAGGAGTGGTAGGTTTGGATATGCTACCAGCGTTTTGTAGTAATGCACAATGGCGTGGATATCGCAAAGCAAAGAAGCAAGAGAAGGACTTAGTGCATCATTCATCACACAAATCGCAGAAGTAAAACGTGAAGTAAATACCTTTACGAGCCGGATTATTCATACAAAAGACGACGACGACGATATCCCTAAAAAAAATAAGATTATTATTAAATCTGTCTTTGAATCGTGCCACAGAATAACGTCGCAAGATAAATAAACTTACAAAATTGTAACATAAATATATAATTAAGCAGAAAACCCGGCTTTTGAAACATGTACAAATATTTAAAATGTAAACGAATTATTCTAATGGTTTAACCATGGTTGAGTTATAAAGGCTAACGGGAAAAATATGAAAGGAAATGCGAAACGTAACAAAGTTTCCCTTCGAAGTGAAAGAAACAGCCGTCCTAAACACACAGGCCCTGGGCAAATAAACTAAAAAGGAGGTGCTCTTTAGCCATGATCTACTGAAAACAATACGCAGTTAATAAACTGGTCACAATAGGGGTCCATTTTGTCATATATTTACTTGTGGACAATAGACGAATGTAGCGGCAAAGGCGACGTATGCGCTTTGTTATGTCGAAATGAGTATGCTCCTCATTTTCCTCGACTAACGTTTCTCATTTTAATCTTACTCTTACAAAATATTTAATTTACTATTGTGTGCAGTCGTTTTGTAAAACATGGAAGAGTTTTCTTGCAAAAGCTTGGAGATTTTTCAGCATCTAACTTCACACGAAAATGCAACACACCTATTTTGTACATGAATATACTAGTAATTGACCACAATTCTATTTGATTTTACGTGACCGAACCGAAGAACCCCAGCAACCCTTTAATGTTGCTGGCGATCTCTGAGAGCGATCCTGGCTAGCCGAGAGAGAGAAAAATGAATACATTGAATAAGCTCGAATGTGATCTCCGAATGTGATAAGGGGTGAACCTAACGTAATAAGAGATAAATCATCCATTATCAAAATGTGAACAGGATGCGATATATAAGAGTGACAGGTAATAGCTAAATATAAAAAAATAATTGGAACGGACATAAATAAATAACTTCGATAATGACTAACGAGTCGGGAAAAAACAACAAGACACTTGTTTTTAATTTTCTATTAACTTTCTTCAATTATTTGCAATGTTTTAGCTCTCTTACGACTTTTCCTTCCAGTATGTTATATCTTTTTTCTCTCATGTAACGAAACTTTACGTGTCCTTGAAGTTTCATTTATTGATTTTTTTATTTATGCAAATCTGTCAACTAGTGGTAGTTGTGTTAGTACAACTACAGACAAATAATATTAGTTTGTGTTTGTTATAGAGTATAGGGTAAATAGCTACAATACGAAGCTGATACGCCGAATATTCTAAGTTGGATTCTCAACCGAGGTGAAATATTTTAGGTAAATTTCTCTCCATACTTTCAAATTGTGAAGTTAAAGGGTAAGTATTAATTGCTTTTACGTTTTTATAGGGCTAAACGAATTTAAAATAAATAAAACATATAAAGTGAAACTTGGACCCGCTAACCACTAAGCTACGATGGCATTAAACAAGTATTAAATGAGCCATTTATCAACAAAAACAAAGAATTAGGTCGGTAAGATTTCACCGTAAATCCGAACAACGTATTAATTCCTGATAAGGGACACAGTCGGTTTAGCGAAACGAATAAAAACCGCACCACTGGAAACAATAGCTCCGGATTGAGATTTTACCTAACAATTGTTTCATGTAGGCTATTTCCGCAGTACTTAAACGTTTTAATATACCCGCTGACGTGTTACAGATAAGAAAATTGCATGAAAGTTGTATTGAAATACTGCTCACTCGAGTCAGTATCCGTAATATATAAACAAAATAAAATAAAATAAACCTTAATGTTAAAAATACAAAGCACTTAATAATTCTTAAGTCAGTGTAAAATGATCTTTACATAAGGTTTTGTTAGAAATTGGTATAGTTTGAAGAGATACAAAATTTATTTTACTTTTGTGAAGTATAATTTTATTTTGGTTAAAATTATTGTTATATTTTTATGTTATTCAGATTGAAAGCATTGTGGTTATATAATGGAGTCTAAGCTACTAAATTGTATTAGAAACGGAACACCGTCAAATGAAAAGGTTGCCAATGTCTGCAAAAAGAAACAAATTTCTTAAATGACAAAAATGCTACACTAAACACAAGTACTTCACTTTGTATCGTATATATTTGACCTGAATTCTTTGCGCTTGTGTAAAGACAATAGTCCACTGAAAATTGGAAGCAATGAAAACTCGTGGCCTCTTAACGTTCTAAAAGATCGAAGCAAGAGACATTCTTTGTGTTTTAAATTTTAATCTGACAATCTCGATACCCGATTCTATGAATGAGGCTACAATTGAAACTTGAGAACTCTTACGATAAAAATAACAAGGATACCCGACACAGATCTCGAAGCAACAAAAAGTAACCTTTGATGTGACTTTCGTAACGAACGCCCTAACACGAGTTCTCACTCGATTTACGCGTCTTTAAGTTATAATAAAATAAACTCGATCGAATTCTATTGATGTGGGCTTGCTTTACTACATTAGTATATTTATTTTTCTCATTTCAATTACTTAGTTTGAATGGTTTTACATTTATATTAATTAATGAAATTAAATGAAATTTAAAATAAGTAGGTCTTAATTTGAAGTTAATGAATGCACTGAGTACAATATTAAATATTAATATTTCTTAGTACATTAAATCCATTTTATAGACACATTTAAACTAGGTTAATATAGTTCCAATTATTTATCTCAAGATATGTTCAATTGTACGGGTGAAATGCTTCGGTGACAATGGCCTAAATAAGCTCTATTGAAAAGTAGGTTGAAATAGTGTTGGATTATGTTTCAAATTTTTAAACCTCACCTTATAAAGAAACATTCACCCTATCTCATGTCCGGCAGATATTACGGATTTGGCACGGTCCTGGTGCATCTTTCTCTTTTTTACTACATTCATATTAGTATAGTGGCAAAAATAAAGTTTTCTTTTCTTTCTTTCTAATAATACTATCGACTTGTCATCGAGTGAGAACCGAACAAATAGTGACGGCGCATAATCAAAGTTAAAACGAGTTTCCCAGAGAGGCCATGACTTGGGATAATTGAACAACAGGTGTGGTGGCTACCGTTGTTTATTTTTGTACCGAACGCACCGGGATTCAACTAACAACCAGCTTGGAATTACCTGAGATAATAAAAGCGCCCGATATTGCCTTCGATTTCGCCCAAAATTAAGCTTGTACCGAAAACTTTCGACCGTGAATTAAGTGGCGTGTGAATTTACATTTTACATACGTTGTTACTAAAGGTATTTAATGAGATATTTAATCTCCTTGTATCTATGTTGGAACGTGTTAATAAATGATCTTGTGTCGTAAAATAAAAATGATACAAGCTGTCGAACCTTTGATATAAAAAGTTTAGAATGGATTTAAATATTTTGATCAGGCATCATGTAAATGCATATTCTATCTTAGTTATATTTTTCATATTTATAGAATATTTTTCATATTTATAGAAATTTTTTAAGGAAATTTTTTAAATAATCGCCTTTGACGGTATTTACAAAGGTATTTACAAAATTTACAAAATTACAAAGATACTTCGTTGTATTTACAATTTTCACTTAGACAGCAGCTTAACGAAACTTATGCGTATATTCCACATCGCAAAACAGCTTGGATTCTAACCAAAGCCATCGATAATAAAGTTTCTTAAAGTAGTAATAAGTAACTTCAATGTCATAGATAATAGCTACCAATGGGTTAACCTTTAACCTGCTAAATGTACAAGCAATTTTTACCCTTTATCCAATCACAATTACCACCACAATACAGTGCACGTCCCGCGCATATGTCACGCGCGATATGTTGCCCTCTGCACGTCAGTCACCTCGCAAATTACTTCGGTGAAAGATAATTTCGCTACGTGACTCGCACAACACTGACTGCGAGTCCTTGCTTTTAAACTTCCAAATTCAGGTGGAAAATATTGCAGCATTGAGGGTCAAAACAAATTGTCTGTTACGTGTTTTTTTTTGTATGAAGATCCCGTAGGTACAAGAGGTAGGCCTTCCACAAGATGGACCGATTATCAGGTTGAAGGAGTCTACTAGAAGGCAATAAGAAATAGATCTTTGTGGTGCTTCACGGGAGAGGGCTACGTTCACCAGGGGACGTAACTTTGTCTCACTATTCATTAATCCTTTAACATGCCCAAACTATCGAATCAAACTCTCAGTTTCTAGTCACACTATCCTCTTTTCTCCTACACTTTTATCATTCAGAGGAACGCCTAGCACACATTTCAAGAATCACATCTCAACGGCATTAACTCTGCAAAGATGCTTCACCAAACTTTTTTTTTTGTGACTAAAAGGTCACTGTTTGCCTGCTTCACCAAACCAAGAGCTCTTCACATTAATACATAAAAGTTGGGACTAACATCAACGGTGGCAGAGCCCGGAACAATAACATCTGTTGCACGAATGAGCCGACTCGACTGGTAAAATACCACAACCTCAAAAAATACTGGTGTAAAGTAGAAGTATTCTTTGTTTTGTGAGGTGGCGGAGGCCAAATTAGTCTTTCAACTAATTCCGATTCGGTTGGTTCTGTGCGCTGCAGAGTCTTTTTCGTTTAATTTAACAAGTTTTAAGACATTGTTTTATTTAGGTAGCTTGTTTCATTAGTGCTTAAAAAATAACAGCGATATAGATAACAAATTGGTTATAGTTTTGTACTTATAAGTTTATTTGAAAGTAAAGTATTAACAGCTTGCTCGTTTGCCATCTTCATCTATACAAAAAAAAAACAATGTTAATTTGCAGAGATAACTTAGACGCTAAAAGCGTTCTTATAATCTGATCGAATTAATTCCCAGATTACTCAGTACCCTTTTGAAGCGATGTAAATAAATGACTTGATAATATCGAATACGGATACACTCAGCGAATATCAAATATAAAATCACAATTTTCTTTAAACTAGTGGAATTAAAGATATAAGATTGTAAAATCCCTAGATTTTACAAAGTGTTAGTACACATAATAAAGAGGTACAGTTTAAGAGGCTGTATGGTTAATCTCGGAATCTACTGAAAAGATTTTGATTTTTTTTCGTAAAATCTCTCGTTATTTGAGAGTGTATGCTATATTGTTTTATACTTATCTATCTACCCGAGTGAAGCCGGAGCAAGTTCTAGTTGTAAATAATTTACTTAGATTATTTTAAGCCTTCCTAAGTAAACTTAGTGTGAGCTTAATTAAATTAATTAGTTCACGAAAATAGTCTAAGGACGGATTCCAATCCAATAGCTTATGTTACCTAAGACATTTTTTTATTTATCCTTATTTATTTATTCATGCTTAGTATAACTTAAAAGTAAATAAATAAATAAAAATAAATATGCGCTCACGCCCGCAACGCTGAGGGGTAGGCAGAGATCATGGACATCCATTTGGCGTGGTCCTGGCACACCTCTCTCTCTCACTATCCATATAGTCTACAGGGAACACATGTTCTTCGGTTACAGGTTATTTCAAATCTATCTTCTACACATATAAAATGCGATGTGTGTATGTATGTTTCCGGTAGACTCCGAAACGGCCGGACCGATTTCGATGAAACTTTTCAGGAAACGTTCAAATTGGCCTAACTGGTGATCCTGTGTATGTTAACGATCGAGTCAACATGTGCTACCCGTTAATTTTTTATCATGAGAATTTTGTAACCTAATTTTTAGATTTATGAAGAGAACAATTTGTTTGTAAAAAGAATTTTTGAAACTACTGAACCTCTATTAGTCATGTTTTTGCCATTAAACAGCTTCCAGAAGTCATAAGTTTTTTATTATATTAATATATCGAACGACACTCGCCACAATTAATTTATACATTTCTTTGTTAGCGCCTACACCATTTTCATAATTATTAGTTAACTTATAATAAAACCGCAGCATTCAAAGAAAGCTTCTAAATTCTTGTGTCAATTATTTATGAACATAGTACAATAAAACCGATTTTTTATGTGTTTTATATAAAAATAATTGTTTAGCTCATTAATTACTTAGCATAGGTTCAAACGAGCAGAGTATCGCTAAGTGACTATTGCCAGTTTACGAAATCCCACAACACCTGAACGATGTTTGCAGGTAATGTTATTTATTAAAATTTATCGTTTGATTTGTTTCAAAAAAAATTATAGAAATATATAGCTATTGAGATACTATATTCATTCTTTTTTTTTTTCAATTGTAAAAATTAAGATAACTTCATAATTTCGCTGAGATTGGAGGTGACCAGTGATATTTGTTTAATATTTTGATCTCTCCTTACCCTAATTGGGCTAAATGAGCTTATGTTCTATCTATTTTTATTATATTATTTATGTTGAGAATTATTGGGATATTTTTCATGCCTTTAAATTGCAAATTACTAGTTATATTTTGTCGAAAATCACTGATTATAATTTTTTATATTCATCAATTATAATTTTGTACTTGGATAAAAAAATATTTTAATGTAATTTAATGTTAAAATATACACTAACCTGTCTACTGCTTAAAAAGATGTATATTCACAGTATCATAAACTTAACAGCATACACAATATTAAATCCGAAAAATTGTTGTAAAACAAACACTGTTTATATTAGAGCACTTGTAAAAACATTTTCTGCAAAAACCAGTCAAATTATGTAGTCTCAATTTTTATCCACTTCAGAATTTTTTATGATTTTTTTTATAAAATGTTAAAATTTTGGAATATTTTTAAATTCCGCGTAATATAGCGCGTATCGCATCGCATGTAAGGCGGTATACACACTTTCGCGTCTCGCGCCCAGCCGGTACTGAGGGTGTATGTAAGCTCCGCTCGCCCGGCCAGACTTATTGCCAAGCACCATGCGGGGGTAGACGGTGAATTAGGTACAAAGAGTTTGTACGTTATGTTGCTGATATTATTTTCAAAAAAAGAATTTCTACTACACTACGGATTACAGTAATTAATTACAGATGGTCCATTCTTTTTCAAATGTAGTTATTCTATACAAAATGTGTATGAAATAATTATTATAACACGCCACTTACATAATGGTCGATATAAGTTAATCTACTTTTAATGGCAAATATTAAAATACATTTTAAACATCAAAACCTAAGATATTCGAAATCAAATTTAGAAAATTAACTGAATAATTTGGAAGCTTTTAAATATCCCATTAAAAATTGTACGAAAATCTAATTTAAGGTTATTAAAAATATACTTAAGTGAACTCATTAAATATTTGCTTTTAATGCTCTATCTATAACATAATAATAGTTGTAAGATGACCAAATTTTAATTTATTGTTTATAATAAAAAGTTTCATAATCACAAATATTTAATCAAAGGGTTAATTACTTTATCAATTCAATTACATACCTAACATAATGTTACAATTGTGCTTAATCTTTGACTCGACAACGACCTTAATCTGAAATCCCTTTTCAACTCCTCGTGCCTCTCATTATTGATCTCTTTCACTCCTTACTACCGGTGCAATAATGTTTCCGCGCCGCTCGCGTACCCGAAAGCCTCCTATACCCGTCTCGCTCGCACGCCACTGCAGAGCTTCCAAAACAAGGTAGAGGCGCCGTATACTATCAATGTGTGCGTAATAAATTAGATAATTTTTTTTACACATTAAGTGCTAGTGAAAAGTTTCATATATTTATTCGTATATGTATGTCCTGAGACGAAAGACAAAAAAAGGTTTTAAGGTTATAAATATAAACAAGCTGCAAGAGGCAAAGGACGAAAGTTTCGTAGCTTTTTGCGTCGGTTTCGAAACGTTTTTAGTATTCTTGTTGAGAGTCCGAACTTCTGAACTGGACTGAAGCTGGATAAAACATATGAAACTGTTTTGCCAAGGCTATATTTTCAATTGGACAGCGTTGTCTTAGGGCGCCATTATACAATGGTACGATTCAATTACCTTCAACAAATTTGTTGTTTTAGGTTTTGTTTGTTTGATTGTCCCACGTTTTGATTGACTCAATGTTACAGAGTGTCCCGAAATTAAAATGATATGAAAACTTTATCTCAATATTAATATAAAATCCTTTTCATTTCGTGACCTTTAATTTATTTTGACGTGGGTTTATTAAACATGTAATTAATTTTGATTTAATTACCCAAAAGTTAATTTTAGCAGATGGTTCCCTTCTACTTGTGATCCGATTCTCGTACCGTACTGTTTATGTTAGAGAAAAACAAATCAAATCTGCTACTATCACCTCACCGACCGATTGTGACCTACGTTAGTTTATAATTGGACTAGGCATATTATAAACTGTGAACTGAACGATTCGTTGACAATTTGTCGTATCATGTCAAACGTAATAAACCTATTTCCTCTGTGATAAATATCTTTTTTACTATTGTTTTTATAAATAACTATCATGTCCAACGTAACCAACTTAACCCAACATCGTTATCGGTTCATTGAATATTCGTTTCAACATCTAGTAACTTATTGTTGAAATTGTGTTTGTAATAATATTAAATGTGTTATTCCTAACAATTATTAATATTTTCATTCAAAACTTTGTAACAACTTTTATTGGATCTCTTGTAGTTTTGCAGGTAAATTTAAAATTCGTAGGACGGTGCTCGTATCGGTGTGGGTTATTACCAAACTTGAAATTCTCAGCGCGGTTCAAAGTAACCAATAGAGCTGGCGCGCGGTGGATGCAAATCGCAACGTTCCATGTCACGCAAATTTATCGCGATTCTGATTCTCATTGAAAATTTAATACCTTATACCTGTTCTTAGATATTATTAACTAGCTGGATAATTATTGGAATCGAGAGAGAGTGATTGATAGAATCAAGAGAGAAATTTCAAAAATACACCACGTTTAAGCACATTTCGTTACAAAACTTGAAGAAGAACTTACGTAGAGAGAGAATGAGATATGAGGGCGTAATAAATTACGCCAGTATTCAATACAGTCAAATTATAAAAAGAGTAATTCATACATACAATTATCAGTTTGAAGTATTCAATCCTTTTTAATAATATATTTAAACGAATCCCAATTTCCCTTGGTAACAACAAAGAATTAGCGAAATCCGTCCAACCGATCACGCGGGAACGGTTGGACCGATTTTGCTAATTCAATTTCTGGCTCTTATAAAAGAAAAAAGTTATAAAGTTGAAATCAAAAATCAGAAAATTTAAGAAAACTTAACGACCATATTATTTTTTTTCATGTAACCTTGCCGCTCTTGACATAACTGTCAGTTAGTCAGTCAGCACGCGCGCGATTGACAGAATGCGCGCAAATATCGTTTAAAACAGATGAATCAGTCGGAATCTATATTATTATTATAAATAGGTAAAGTTTGTGAGTTTGAATAATCGGGATAATCTCATATACTACTGATTCGATATTAAACATTCTTTCACCATTAGAAAGGTATATGATCCCTGAGTGCTATAGGCTACTTTTTATATTTAATATAATAAAGGCGAAAAAGTTGTTTGCGTTAATTTCTGGTACTACCAACCGGATATGAAGAATCCTTGTTGCATTCCACACATCAATTTTTATGGCAGGTTATAGGCGATTTAACATCACGCTACAACCCTTGAGAGCCGAGTAGGAAGAAAGATAATTCGAAAAGTGAAGGATGTATTAACACGGGCAAGCGCTGAGGGCCACGGGCGATAGAAACCGCGGGGCACAGCTAATTGATTTCTTCTGATTAATTTTTATAACAATGATACTTTTAATGCAAAAAATAAGTCTATACCAAAGCACTGAGCACTGAGAATTTGAACAATCTTTGGATGAAAACCTCAGTATAAATTACGTTTTGCCGTCACCAAGCTGCAGGTTAGCGTAACGACATATCACTAGCGTCGAAGGCGACGACGTGTCAAAGGAACGAGACGAAGGCGCGGCCTTTAAGAATTTACCCCTTCACTTAGAAGGGATTTAAGTTCCAGCACAAAATTACTTTGTTTCAATGCAAATCAAGTTGGATAAGCAAGGTGTAGGGTTCGTCTAAGCATATCCTAGCTATTTTTGCGTACGGATTAGACTTAATATATGGTATTATGAGATTTAAGATATATGTACGTTTAGGTAGGATCGTGCAATTTATTTTTTCTTGGCGTCGCTTTGTTGGTCTGCAAATCCTCCAACATTTGTGTAATGTGATAAAAAGTTAATTATAAAAACCTAGCTTATTGGGTTTGTGTCAGGTTCGTGTAAGATTAGAATAGAACCACCGCTACCCAGTGGCATTGCAAAAATCGAAGTTTCGAATGTGTAGTACAGTGAAAGCCTTAGAAAACCAGCGGAGATTTAATCAGAAAAAATTTAAAGGCCGTTAAATATAGAAATTCTTAGTGTGTGTAGAAGGTTGCCATGTTTTGATCGAGTGAATGGTCGCCATAGTAAGATGGACTATCTAAAGAATACCGTAGAATTTTGGGTGAGGGAATGGGTCGTAATTAAGTGGCTTATAGACCGACAATTCAATACTTTCAAGGATGGTAGTTGGATAGAAAAACTGTATACGTTTTGATTTTATTATTAATTCAGATATCACAATCTGTGAGCTTGTATTTTTGACACGAGGATTTCCCGCCTTAATGCGACATAAATGTCAAATTGCAATGGCTGTCATTAAAAATAACGATCTACGCTAACCGCTTACGTGCTGCGAGCAAGTAATTAGGGAATTTTATTTGGTCTCGTTATTTTGCTCGCACCACTAATAGTTTCCGATGATCTTTTTGTGATTTTTTGCAACTATTGAAATTTGTAGCGATCGTTGAAAAATCTGCTAAGCGTCAGCGGCAAGAACAAAAACATTGTGTGAGTCTGAAAAACTATGAAAAAACGAAGTACCTACAGCACAATGGTGAATTTAAAGTCATAGATTAGAAAACGTAGTAATTATCGACGTATAAAAATATATCTTAAAGTGACTTTAAGTTACAACTTAATAACATCGTCTGGTATTTGGAAACCAATAGAGGAAACAATATATTATCCACTTCTTAACTTCTTAGCCAGACGTATAATGTTACGTTATTAACAGTAATTATATAAGAACGTCATTTCTCGACAAGATTTCATTCAAGTACGGGCTATAAATGAAATCAAAATATATCTGAAGCCTTGAGTACAATCCCGTTTGGCCTTTATCCACTCAGATTTGAGAGCGTATCTTATTTCTGTTATATTTCAAGTCGTTGTTTTAATTGTTTGAATAAATATAGTTCGTATCTTAAAAGGTATTATTGTTTATTTTATTACTTACAAGTATCTTCTCGTTAGTATGTAATTACTTTTAATGATTATAACTAAATTCAAGTCTCCCTTATCATTTAAGATACAGAAGAAAATACGTCGAACTTTTTAAGAATTACATTTCGGGGTGGTGTTTCTATTCAGTAGTGATAAAAAAATCTAAAGAGAAAGTTCAAGGACGCGTTACCTTAAAGCACTTTACATGAAAGAGAAAAAAGTATGGGGAAGAGAAAAAAACATTGAATATATCGAATAAATAGATTTTTTATAAGAGAAGGGGGCAAACGAGCGGCGGGAACACCAAGGTGCTCAACGAAGCCCATGGCACCTGTAACAGGCTTTGAAAACGGCTGTTTAGATAAAGATTTTTTTAATACATATTGGCAGCAAGAAAAATATATTTTATAAATTTCTTGACATACTTTCTCTCTCTCACTCTCTTTTGCTAGGTCTGGATATTTATTTTCCTAAGTTCCACGTGTAGGATGCACGCCTGTTATTTGTTATCATGGTATTTCACCGGTCGAGCCAGCACATTTGTGCAGAAATTATTGCACCTGGGGGCTACCGCTGTTAAATGAATAAAGCCCACGGTTGCGATTTGCAATGGTTTTCTGTTCGGCACGTCCTTAATGGCCACGTATCATTGGGTAAGACATTTGCATGTTTTTTTTGTGTGACTGACTTGTTACTGTTTACCTGGAGGGGGTATCTACAGCTATACTTGCATGTCTGCCACTTGCTACTATAAAAGAGTCCTATAGTAGTCATAACTCTGATCAATTAATCATAAAATATTATGCTTGACGTGCTGTACAGCCGTGTGTCGCGCACACATGAGGAGAGTTTATCGAATAAATGGCTTCATTAGGTGGAATTTAAGACAATCTGTCTCGGGTTACTGGGTTCGCACTTTTCTAATCAAAGTAATTGGAATTGCTCGCGCAATTTCATTTTCTTGCTTCGTTTCAAGATTTTTTTTAAGTCATAGTTTTAATGAATGAATAAACGAAGAAATATTGAAAGTTTTTTTAGATAATGCGAAGGTCTGTATATATAAAAGAGGGAACTGACTTACAACATACATTAACGCACAGCCTAAACTACTGGGCCTCGAGACTTGAAATTTTGCACAAGGGTTGAAAGGGTTTTTCTCAATGCAAAGGTCTAAAGGGTGAAAGTTCGTATGTAGAAGTTTTAATCCCATCTAATCCATTAATTAATAATCCAATAACAACTTATACTCTTCTCATATGAGTTCTATAATGCGAACGTATTATTTCGCATTATTCTCTTAAAGGTATACATATTAAGAATTGATAAATGGAGAAAACATCCCTCTCTACTACACGATATAAATTCATAAGCGGGATTACAAATTGTAGAATCTTTACTGTGGACAAAAAAGCAAATTCCTGTAAAGGAATTTAACGTTGCACTCAATAAATCAATGTTTTTACTTATAGTGATTCATAAATACTTTTCTGATTCTATTTTTGGTAAAAAAACACAATTAGCTTGTTGACATTTAATGGAGGAAATGAATAAAAATGTCAAGAAGCGATGCGTTTCCGCATTGGCACGCTGTCAGTCTAAGAATAAACACTACATTCACCACTAGAATCTTTAAATCGGGTCTATCATTCGATATGACACCGTAAAGTTGTAAATATCGTTTGTTAATAATATCACTAGCGGTATTATAAGCTGTCGTACAATTGTGAACTTTAATACCATTTACATTTTGACGTGTCAAGTCAAACGTCGCAAAACAATTTTTTTCTTTGATAAACATGTTTTTAATATTATTATATACATGTAAATACCATGGCTACTGTAACAAACCTAACCTATAATTAACCATTCTCAACTCAACTCTTCACTATTTGCAATGTCGTAAAACGCAGGCCAAGGTATTTTGTCGATTTGACTTCGATAGATTTGTCGAGAAAAATACGTAAAATTGTAAACGGCTCGTTCGTTACATAATTAAAGACAGTTAACGATATCACTAGTTACTAGTAAGATAATAAACTAGCAACGTTTACAATTTTACGGTGACAGATATAAATGTAAGTTGATACAGTCGTCTCACAAGGTACGTAGTCGAATGGTAGAAAATCAACATTCCTGATTACTGCAGGCCCGTAATGTAATGTAAGCGCCACATCTGCGGTCGACTGTACTGTGTACAATTATTATCAAACATTTATTTGGTTATGACTGTACTGAAGCTCTACGCTGTTGTCGCTCAACACACTATTTAAATGCGATGACATGATCAGATGCGATCCTTAAGAAGTATGTTAGGCGTGACATTGAATCATCATCTTCCTCAGCCGTCATATCTGTATTCACACCCGACTTACACATATGATCTTTCACATAATCCATCCATACTTTATTCGATCTTCCATGATCCAGAGAGGTCGTGATAATTCCCCGGTCGAGCCGGCTCATTCGTGCAACAGATTGCTAACGGGTTCTACCACTGTATAAAGGAAAAGTATGACCTTGTTGTCATTATTCTGCTAGACTCCACATAATTTAATTCAATTTTTAGTAGTTTAATTTAACAAATCGAAAATTTCACGCAGTTTCGCTCGTATCTATTTCGCACAGCATCAGTGAAATTGCCCCCTAAGTCTTAATACACAAATGTATTGTATATTGCATTCGTACGTTTTACAGTTGAGTTTCTTACAAAATGAATCTATCTAAAGCATGACTGTATCGCAATCTTGAAATACGTGATGTACATTGCAGGCGCAGCTATTTGTGCGTATGTAATTGGACCAAGGAATATTACAAGCATCCGAGCGGGTCTAGATATTGAAGATCTGTTGTTTTGCGATGTATGACTTTATGTATTCACAGAAATTGTAAACCTTTTTCTTCGATGTCATTGTTTGAAGTGGGTCAATAAGTCATACCAGTTTTAATTACGACGGGCTATCTAAATAAAATAAAAGAACAATGGTAAGTTGGCTTTGAGCTTCCGCGACAACTATTTATTACACTCGTACTTGCCTCTCTTCCAGCAGAAGTTGATCCTACGCCGTCGTACGCAAATGAAAACGTTAAATCGCTTAATAAATTTATTATTTTGTTAATATTATCTCACAAAACATTTTACTATTTTATCACAAGCATACGAGTTACAGTTCCAGGCCTTTATGATTTTAGAAGAAGCCTTTAGAAGATTATGAGATGGGATTGAGTCTCAGAAGTTTTATTTGGCGAGTGAAATTACTAGCCAAAAAAAGCTAATTTATCATTGCTCTAATACCCAAACTTATTGTCGTTGTACGAAAAAAGGAATTCAAACGGGGAAGCGTCTTCTTATCCTTTCAAGGAACAGCGCTGACTTCTGCTGGCTCTCCCAATGGTGAATCCTTTTCTTCATCGATATTATATTATCAGAACTAGTAGTTTTGTGCTTACATAAGTAATTAATAATAATAATAAATAATTTGTTAATATGTTTTCGGTAAAACAATTGTAACGAGACATCAACAATATTTTCCCTTAAGTCATGGTTGATAAATCCTAACTAATAATATAAATGCGAATATGTGTTCTTTTGTTACGCTTTAACTCGACTTCGCCTCAACCGATCACCGTTAAATTTTGCACACACATTCTCAAGGGCACACAAAACGACATCGCGTATTTACCTTTTACCCTGAAAATAAAAATGTTCCAGAGGTATAACCTTTATTAACTATATCGGTTGCCATGGTAATGTTTCATATTTTTACAATAACAACTTTGTACACGTGCTACCTATTCGAAGTTATTGTACGCGAAATAATCTTACAAATTTTTCCACCCACGAATGCGCGGGAAACCACGGGAAACAGTTAGTCTTTTACATAAATCTCGCTTAATCTAAAACTATTAACTCAAAGATTCCGTCGTATCAGCAAGATACGGCCAACTTAACGAAGCAAATTAAACAAAGTCGATAAAATCAACGTCGCTTTTATAAATAAAACACAAAACAGGGTGACAACGGCTTTAGCAAGGCACGTTTCACGCAACTCGGAAGGGAATAATTCACCAAATTGCTGCCTGCGATCGTTCATTGTGATATCAGAAGGTGAAATGTGTTTTGTAAAACTTTTATTATATCGACATACATTGCTCGCTGAGTTATTTAATGTTGACTGATGGCTAATACGAAACCGATAATGTAACGCAATTTGATTAGTAATTGGAATTAAACAATGTATTTTATTTGTCGTGGGTATATAAGAGGTGTATTCAATCTTTATTAAGTTATTTTTAGTTTTTGAAGTCGTTTTTTTTTTCGGTCGACAACAAATATTTCATAAATCATTTTAATTTAAGTCCTATAGTTTTGCCTACGTAAGCCAAGAAAGTAAAACTCAGCGTTGTCATATTATGCATTATAAAGAATAACTCAAAAACTACTGGTCGGATCTTAAATAAAAAAAATGGGACCAAATGGCGATCACGTTGAACAAAAAAAGAATCATCGAATTCGGATCATAAATCACGGAGTAATCGATGTACGATGTAAAAACAAAAAACCCACCGAAATGATAACCTCCCTCTTTTGAAGTCGGTTATTGAAGTCGGTTAAAAGCAACATGTATAGACATTACACCAAATCTAATTGCGTTTTAATCACAACTCTGAAGTGTCACTATCATCTACGAATTACAGCAACGCCGCAGTATATAACATAAATATTTCACAAAATCTACAGCTTGTTCATTTAAGTAGATAATTGTGTATAAGATAGTGATTACTTTACATAGCCATTATATATTTTTAATTTAATACCATTATAAATATAAAGAAGTTACGATTCGAGAATATTTGTACGCGTTGATATTAGTATATCAAGATTAGATTCCGGTTCGAACGCGTCGCTGAAATTGCAGTAACGATTCACGTTCATCCATTTAATCAGAACACCAACAATCAGCCGAGCCAGCATTCCTCTTTTCAATAGACATTCGCAATAGATGGTTCCCATATCCATTCCGTTCGCGGATATCCACTACCTACGTCGCAATGCAATTCCCTATGTAAGTCGGGCCCGTTACAATGTCAATAAAGAGGTGGGAGCGTGAATAATGACTGCGGAATGTTTCAATAGTTTTCGATGGTCGACGTTTATAGCCTGCGCTTTGCGAATTGAAATATAGATCTGACTTTTAGTGATCAAACTTTTAAATAGAACAAAAAGATGTTTTATTTATTAACATACAGCTTAGAATCTTATATTAGGATTGAGGTAACCTTTTAAGTGTAACAAAAAACAGTGTTAGGATCCCCCCCCCCCTTTTCCATAACACATTTACACAGGGGTGTGTTCCGAAGAGCTATTTTGAAAAATTCCTGCCCCCGATGGTCGT
>JWHW01033012.1:0-24130 GCA_000931545.1 Papilio glaucus | reverse complement strand
AAAGTTTGTATGTATGGATGTATGGATATTTGTTACTCCTTCACACAATAACGCCTTATAGGATCCGGATAAAATTTGCCACAAATATATGTAGATTATAGTATTATAGTTATTATAGTTCGGGCACATTGAAAGGATGAATGAAGAGAGAATAACGAAAAAAATTTACGTAGCAAAAGTGAGTGGCTGTGTTGGTAGGGGACGCCCTAGGAGAATTTATATCGATCAGATTAGTGGCTTACTAAAAAGGGGCGATATAAGGAGCACCCATAACCGACGAGCATGTATGAATGTAGAAGAAGCGAAAGAGGTGTGCCAGGATCGCGCCAAATGGAAATCCATGATCTCTGCTTACCCCTCTGGGTTACGGGCGTGAGCGCATATTTATTTATTTATAGTCTGGAATAGCACAACGGTTTTATCCCCCTTAAATGTACGGTTCCCGTGGGATATTTTGTTTTACAGGTGCATCGAAGTATATATAATGCGATATGTATATGTATGTGTGTATAGATTCCGAAACGACCCGGGCGAAGCCGGGACAGATCACGAGTATAAAATAAAGAATAAAAGATAAAGAAAACAAAGTTAATCACAATATATGTATATTCCGTTTCACGAACAACCTAAGGTCAAGAAAGAAATATTGTGGATTTCTCCGAGAGGGATATAAAGAAATATGAACGTAAAAACTGGCCGTACATTCTGATGAATTATGTACACTGTAAGAAATATGTTGGGCAGTAGTAAAAAATGAATCCAAGATGTACAGAACTGTTGTTACGTTTCAACTCGATGAAACTATAGTGAAAATTTTGTATTAATTTTAATTCGAACAACAAAGGAATAATTTTTAACATATATAACCCGTCTGATCATAAACGAGGGATTTGTTTATCCCGTGTAGTATGTGCGTTCTATTTTGACCTCCCGTAGCTTAAACGAGTTTACCGATTTTGAAGAGTGAGGTATTATCAAATTCATAATCTTTCCCTGAGTGTTATAGGGTGATATTATACAAAAATGTAGCAGATATTTCAATAAAACCTGAAGACTCGAAAACGTCCCAATTGGAATGTTTTATCATTAGCTCGCATCACGTGTACATTTACGCTTAAGCGACAAACAGTAGATGTACTCTTTTTTCTTATTATTTTAATAACGCTATCATATTTACACCATTCGACTTTTGTGAATGTTGTCCCTGTCTTTGGAAATCTTTTGATTTTTGTTTTTGTATGCGTATAACATGTTTTAGTTTAAAATGTCATTGGTTACAGTTAAAAGTCGGTTTTTAACGTAATCACACATGTATTTATCAGTTCACAATTGGACAATTTAACTTCGACAGTTCATGAACTGTGGAGACATGATACGTATATCGGTGTGAATCTGAGTATATTATATGTAACAATAGACTTAGTAGTGAAGTAAGCAGAACTAAGTAGGCACAGAATTTCCTGTTAAATCTTATTATGATGATTAAGAACAATACACTACTTAAAATTCTTGGAAATACTTTAATAATTTCTATTCAGAACATACATTGTTAATTTAATTAAAATACAGACAACCAATGCAATTAAATATATTTTAAACATCTAATTTTAACAGTTAAATAATTCATGCAAATAATGAAATTGCAAAAGTAACACTGGCTTTGTCTTAACGTTTTCAGACTAATCTAACCTAATTTTGAGAACCTATATATGCTACTAAGATAACAAGATATCAACATGAGATAAAATAGAGAATAGTATAGAATCAATCATCATTCACATAGGGTTATGAATATTTATGCCATTTAGCATCATACATAAATTCAGTATTAATACAATGTGCTGTCAATATAGCATTTTTCTGGCCTTCATTCCAAAAACTGAAGATTTGATGATGAAAATTTGTACAGCGTGGAGGAAGATTACACCTTGGAGAAGGATTGATAGATGGGATTATTCGACACAGACGAAGACACTGGTCTAGTTTATAATTTTTATGTAGAAAAAAAAAAACCAAAAGCCCACGCCAGGCGACTAACAGTACCGTTCTAAGAATTTCTAAACCTAATGCGGCCAAACGTTTACAAGCCAAGTGCTGTAACTATCAATTGACCTTCCCTTGACAGAGATTTAAGTGTAGCTTGCGTCCGGTGACGTCACAGCGTACATTGTACTAAATAGTGTATATACGTCGTTAAATAACCTACGTAGTAATACTCGCGAAAATAGCTCGAAAAGTGAGGTTTGAGTCGGCAAATATGTTATTGTGCACGCGTCGTATGTGTCATCTCCCTGCCATTTTCCCACGTCATGTGGATTTGCTCGGTATGGCCGTAGTCCATACTGTTTAGGTCTTGGCTACAGTTTTCACGGCCAGCCATCTGTTTGACGCCAACCCTACTCCTTAGTACTAAGTAGGTCTTAACTCCAACTTCAGACTTTTATATTTATCTAATTCAGGTTTTAAAAATCAAACTCGGAAGTTTCCATGTCAATATGTACGTCGAAGTGAGTGTTTAAAGGACAGAATTTGATGTTTTAAACCAATACTTCATTAAGCACTAACTTAAAATAATAATTTAACTTGTGTTGTAAGGAACTACATATACTGAGAGATATTTAATTCGATAATTAATTAAAGGTAGCACAAAATGTTGTGGCAGATCGATATAATTAAAATCATTGAAGATTTATTATCACGGGCCATAACAGTTTGATGTATAATAGACTTGATAGAATTAGAACTATAGCAAGCAAAAAATGTTGAGCCATAGTACAGGCGGGTAACAGCATCATATTCGAGTAGCGTAAAGCTATGAATAAATTATGAACTAATGAAGAAATTTATATTAGTTATATACGTATTAATTTATTATAAAGATAACTTATTTGAAAGTGGCACAAAATATACAAACTTAAATAATATAAAAAAAATAATTATAGTATTTGAAATAATTTAATACATTACTTTTGAAGTTGATTTTCACATTTTTGTCATGATCACTAACTACTACCTAAATTACAGTAATTATCTATCCCTGATGTACCCTTTCCGTATTCAACCCTTCCTTATTACATACACAATAATTGTCTTAAGAACTAAGAAACACGCTAAGTCCCGTTACGAAAAAGTATATATTGTTGTCTAGATGGCGTTATTCTCAATCTTAAAATGTTTTTTTTATTTCCCGTACAGGTAAAAAAAGTTATTTTAAATTTATCATCAAGGTTCTTGGATGCGAGTGCAAAATTTTCAAGTAAATCGGACGTAAAAAAATACAACGAATTATTTTCTTACATACAAACAAACAAACACACAGTCTAAGCTAATAAAAGCATGTTGAAAAAGCTAACGTCGCGTCATATAATGCTTGGTAAAGTAGCTTTCTCGTTTTTATTATTTTATCATAAGATACATTTATTTTTATTGCACTGTGGCCCCACCTCACATGACGCCTTAATGAAAACTTCAAAGCATCGATCGAATTGAACGCTTAATAATTATCATTAATCTAATCATTACTAAGGTTGATCGGCCAACAAAAAGCCACTCCACATATTAAAAGCGTTATCGAAAACAATGTACGAGCACAAAGCGATAAGTGGATATGGAATCCACTTAAGGCAAAGTATTTTTTTATATTTCCGAATTTAATTAGATTTAAAGTTTAGTGCCTTATGTATTTTATGTAAGTGAGAACTGAGATTGCCGGAGTAATATAAATAACAATTTAATTATATGGTCATTGAGGCTTGAAAGAGGAGGTGCTTAAATTGAGAAAAAGATGCTTCGGTGCTTTGGGCATGTAGAAAAGATGAATGAAGAAAGAGTGAATTTTTGTCTTGCAAAAGTGAGTGACGGTGTTGGTAAAGGACTTCCAAGAGAAATTTTTATTAACTAGATTCGTGACACTAAAGCACAATATGGACTACATTTTTGGCACTATCCCGGCACACCTCTCCCGCTCCTTCTTCATCAATATGTCTACGCATACATAGGTTGGGAACGTATAATATTAATACGTTCCCAGTAGTTGTATATAATACCCGTAGATGTAGTTATGTAGAAGAAGCGGGAGAGGTGTGTTAGGCTAGTGCAGAATAGAAATCCATTAGCTCTGTCTACCAATCTGGAATGCGAGCGTAAGTATCTTTATTTATTTTAGAGGACTGTACAATATTTTTATAATAGTGAATTATAGCAAATTGCAATATACGCTTAAAAAAGAAATAAAGGCAGAGCTCATTACGTCATTAGATTGTGGTTTATGGCGGTGCGTAGCTAACACGTAGATCGCAGTTATAGTTAACTACATGGGTTTGTAGATGTAACATTGTAGTTAATACGATAGAGTCTCATACAATGTACAAGAATATGAATCAATGAACATATGGAACTATTTCGAATTAATCGTGGTATTTATTACAGTTTCTTTATTGCTTGCACGGCGCGGTGTTTAACGACCAGTTGTGTAAGATATTATTTAAGTTGAATGTCACCTTTGTAACTTATTGTTTTTACTTATTAAGTTACTAAACGCTTAGACCATCATTTATTCTTCATGTCCTACAAATTTTAATTCCCTATTTAATTTCTTTAAAGTTCTTTTTTCCAAAGTGCAATCAACCACTATATATAAGTTGGTTTTAGATGTAGACATCAAAACAGACAGACAGACAGAGTTACATTAATATGCTTTATTTTAAAAACGTCTCTCTGGAATTATAAATGAATTTATTAACATAGTAAAATAAATAAAGAGTTGTTTAAAAACAGAACCAGTACATTTAAATCCCCTGAACCAAGATAAAAGCATGTCCAACAACACTTTGTTACATTCTTTCACTTTTATGAGATTATGTTTATTTTAAAGAAAAATGTTTCCTCATTATTTAAGCATTTTTATACTAGGGTTAGGTATTAGCGGTTCTAACTAGTCGTGTTCTAAACACACAACTGTCCTATTATACCATAATAAGTGGCCAGTTTAGCCCGTTAACCTTATTATGACTAGGTCATAGTGGTTTATTTTAGGTTCTTTGAAAACTAGAAGTTTGCTTGTTTTGATGTTTACAAAAAGATAATGATTCTAGTAATAAATAACCATATAGTATGAATGCAAAGACTTTGCATCGACTATTGGGGAACAGCTACATATAGACCGTCAACTGACATCTACAACCGTTGTGGGCACACAAACACACGCAACAAACGTGTTCCTGGTGAGTGTGCGTGTCGGCACTCGTTGATTGCCGGGCACTGAGACCGAATTCAGCGCCGGCTTCCGTTTTGTTAAGTGGTAATTAAGTATGGAGAGATCACACACCGTTTAAATTTCTAAATCTATGTTTGTTGCAACTTAAAAAAGTGTCATATATTATCATCATACTAATAATCTCCTTGCCATTTTTCACCTATTTGGGGTCGCAACAATACACACACTCTTCCATTTCCGTTTATCATCCGTCATATCTAAATTCATGCCCTTCTTACACATATCATCTTTCACATAATCCATCCACATATTCTTTATTCTTCCTCTACTCCTCGACTCTTGAAACCGTCCACATTAATTCTTATAACTTTCTAGGGTATTTGCCCTGCCCTGTCTATACCACGCTAATCTCTTGCTCCTCAATTTCTCTTCACTAGGGCAATTTTCAGTCTTCCTCTACACTAATTCCTAATTTTACCCATTCTCGTCACATCACACATCCATCTTAACATTCACATTTCGGCTACATGGAATCTCCTTTTATCCTAAATTTTGGTGGACAAACATTCAAATCCATACAATACGACTGACTTATAGATCAATACAAATTAAATTTTATAATTTATGAAATAAAATATAGCGTGTTAATTATATTGATAAGGTAGCTTTGTAATGGTTAAAGGATTATTAAAATCAGTTCCGTAGTTTCAGAAGAAACATTATACAAACAAACAAATATTTCCTCTTAAATGATATAAGTATAAAAGGTTTAGTGAATTATTAATGTTACACCATAATAAGTATCTTACTTATCATACGAGAAATTATTTTCAAACAAAAAACAACTGCTAATAGAGCGTTCGTCCATGCGTAACACGCAACCTACTTTTACTCGCACAATAGAATGAAAAAAATGAAAAAAAAACCCCAGCAACAAAGGACACGTTTACGTTAAGGTATATCCGAATCAACTAACAAACATTGCGTCAGTACGGACAATATAGAAAAAAACTACAATTTAACAAAAGCCGTTTCCATATTGGAGAGCTTAACCACCGGTTACCTGTAGACCAGATATCAATAAAAAAAAACTAACCAGCGGCACGAAATGAAAGGCTTCTCGTAAGATCGGGTTTACACCGAAAGTTATATTTAAACTAGAATATTTTTATCTTCTCAATCGATATATGTATGTAGGTTTTTATCTAAGGTATACAAATTCAACGCATACTCTATGAGTGTATAACTGCATCTCAGTATAATGAAAATCATATAAGACGTACTTGCGACCTTCACGGGTTCGTAAGGATAGCAGAACATATATGTCAATATCTTGTGTATGTGTGTTTCCTTCATTATGTAGAACCAGCCGATAACTTATTTAAAATTATTGTCAGATCATATAAATCAATTTATGATTGTGGATAGTTTAACATGAAAAAGGATAAACCCCTCAAACCAATCTATACCAAAATAAAATGGAAAACATTAATAAAATTAGCACACCTCTTTATACATTGAGCGACTTGAATGAATTTAAATCATATTCTCCGGCCACCCAAACGTTTTATGTCTTAAAATAGAAAGAAAAACCCGTGTCGTTTAAAAAGGTCGTTAATTCATAGACAACTCTATTACATCTGTAATCTAGTAAGATAACCGCCAGGAATATTGTAAAGATAACATTTTAAAGCATTCAAATTATTCGATTCTTTCCCAAGATTAATCACATTAAACTAGATATTTAATCTTTTATTTATCTCTAACTACCAAGTTATCTATTTATCATTTCCTCGATTTTACCTTACGTATATCGAAACGGATACGGATATCTCAGTCTGTGGATCCTACTGATATTAACACCATGATTACGAACTAGCTGGTCGCCCTGACTTAATCTACGTAGTTCCTTACTAGCTGTGGACCTGCGTTGTCTTTTATCTGTAAGATCGTATTTTTTTTTAAATAAAGCGCCATCTAACAAAAACACGAGATATCAGTAAGTTAGCCCTTGACAACGCTCCAACAATAGATGCAAATAGCTCCCACAAGATGCGCACATTAATTATTTACATATTTGTTTGACGTTTTTAGAAACAAAACATCTATAAATTTAAAAATAAAAACCGAATCTAAAGACAAAATATCATGAAAATAGTTGGATTCGTTTCCAAGATTCGGATTAAATATATACAAGAATTGCTCGTTTAAAGGTATTAAATATAAGCCTATTGAAATGTTGAATTTGTACAGTGGTTTAGACGTCAAAATTTAGGGTGTCCGGAAATGACTTGCAAAACGAAAGACAGCTTTCTAGGCAGAAAATATAATGATTTTATTCAATTTATCTCTTACGTCATATCCGGATTGGGGTGTCCTGAAAGTCAATTCTTGTATCATATGTGGAGTCCGACGAAGTAGACTTTCACATTTATAATATTAATATCTTAATCTGAACATGCAAAATATTTTAATTTCTACCTAGCCTATAGAACTAAATTCATGAGTGTTTCTATCTACAGATATAGTAAAATATGGATGAAAGTAAGTTGTTGTAGAACATCAGATTTCCGCGTACGAATATGCAATTTCACATTTGAGCCACCAGTCACCAAATGTGATTTAAATCATGCATCACGACGATAACACATTGGGTTCCTTTTAGTTTAATTGAATTATAATATCAGTAGTATGAAGTCTTGGCATCATCGTCATTCGGATCCAAGATTGAAATTGTATCCAAATTACCCCCTCACTGCCTAACACAAAGGCTGGCAAAATATATGCAACACATCTGGTCGTCTCGTGTACCTTACGGGTAGAGGTAGTCAATTACCAACACGTGGACCTCTTGCTCGTTTTTCAACCGGTAATATTTTGTATAAAAGAAAAGAGGTAACCTTTTTATAGAAATACTTGTCAATATCATTACTTTGGCTTATATATCGACCCTTGGACACTTACCCCTGCTTCTCTGCTTATTATTAATAAAATATTCTATCCTAAAGGCACGACGCTAGGTAATTTTGCAGTATAACGTAGCGGTACGGAGACAACTGGGCCCTATCATTACAAACTCGTTTGTATAAACTTGACTCCGGTCCAATTAAGAGTACTCATGCTGTTGAGTCTTAAGGTTGTTTTCCACTAAAAGACAAGAGATAGAAGTGATGCTGAGGTGTGTGTTCCTTGCAGGTGATCAAAACTAAGCGAATGCAATATAGTTTGAAGCCTTTAAAACATTTTATTATAATATTGATTCTATTTTAATATACAAATTTTCGTAGTACAATTTTAATAAATACTTTTCCCAACTATGTATTTCTACTGTTATGGTTGGAAAATGTTTTTTTTTTTATTTATTTAAAGGCAAAAAGCATTGACGTGGAAACAGTCTTTGTACGTCCATTAAAATATGAATAGATTAAGGTTTTACGTAAAATTTCCCATAACTTTCCAAGTGAGACTGTCTTTCTGTCCTAAAGCGATAACCTCAAAAACTACAGAACATATATCGTACGGTATTTACAATACTCGGAGTGGTTTTTAAGAAAGGTTTTAAAACTTTTTTTTTTAAATTGAAATATTACAATTTATTTTTTATTATATACGAAGCCGGGCGGGTTGCTAGTTTCAAATATAAAAAGGTGGATAATACAAAGAAAGCTTCGCGAAAAATATATCAACAATATCGAATATGAGCCTTCGTATTTCGCCAGGAGCCTTAGAAGGCTGCCTTTGGTGGAAGTAAATAATTATTATTTGGCACACAAATCACGTCCCGAAGGCTCAGGAGGGTTGCGCACCCCACGTGTGAATTTCACTTGAATAACAATGATATTTCCTCGCGCCGCAACATATTTTTACGGGTTCGGAATTAGTCAGGGTAAGGTGAAAGTGGAACGTGTATCTAATATATTTTTGGAGTTGTAGCTTATTTTTTTTTTCTTGTCTAATGGTATATTTAATATTTCATGAATAGTACCCATTTATGTTTGTTTAATGATATGGACTTTTTTCGTACTGATTTTTGAAGTGTAAACTTCTTTAGCCGCGTTAGACGATATTTAGTAGGGGAAAATCTTATAGATTCGCGTGAACAACATGCTCAACATGTATCAGAAACATGCGTTAACAAATGCTTATTTTATTTTTGAACAATTTCGACGAACTTTCATTTATTCATTTGGTTTTATAAATCAAGAAAAAAATGGTTATTGTGAGACAACCATACAAGATAGAAACATGTCAGCGCGGACTTTTATTTATCTTATTTAAAGGGCTACAAATATTTCATACACCATTTACTGTAAGTCCTATAGCTTTGCCTACGTAAGCCAAGAAAGTAAAACTCGTCATATTATTCACTATTAAGAATAACTCAAAAACTACCGGTCGGATCTTTAATAAAAAAAATGGGACCAAATGGCGAGCAATAGCTGTCGAACAAAAAAAGAATCATCGAAATCAGATCATAAATCACGGAGTAATAAATGTACATACATAAAAAAACCCATCGAATTGATACCCTCCTTCTTTTTGAAGTCAGTTAAAAAAAGTATTTTCGCCGCTTATAAATGAACACGAGAAAGTCAAAAACCGCTAAACGGTAACGCTTTTATGGTAGAATGTGGTATGGTAGAAACGAGCAAGCGGATCACTTGAAGTTAGGTGGCCGCTACCCGTGGGCATTCGTAACAAGCAAGCGAGTTGCAGATGCGTTACCTTCCTCTAAAGGAGAGAGGAGAGGATAGACAGACAAAATATGTTTCCTTTTCCTATCTTTCCCCTCCCTCTCTCCCAATAGGATTGGAGGGAGGAATTGATTAGAAATTTCCTGATTAGAAGATGCGAAGGGGAAGAGGACTGAAATTACGTCTCCGGCACCTCAGTTATCACACAAACCGCCGAATACTTTCGCTGCACGTCTGTCTTCTGTGAGGTAGTGGCATTTCACCGGTAGAGCCGGCCCATTTATGCAACAGATGTTGTTATTGTGGGCTCTACCACTGTTGAGTCTCATATTGTTTTTACAAATAGACGAAGTGATCCATGAGAAAGGTTTGAGCAAAGAGTTCACTATTTATGTTATACTAGTGTTAGCGTACGTCTTCTCCCCGTGCCCGGGCTGGTGGCTAGTATTACAATAAAAATCCTCTATAACAAATCTAGGATTACTGTCTAGATTTGTCTAGCAAGTTAATAATGAGAAATAATCGTGAGAAAGGAAACGTACCTAGACGTAGCGCTAACAAATATAAATGGTGTACCGTCCACGAAGATAATTAACGGAGCCGTATCTGCTTTCGTTAAATGTTACACATTAACAGACGCTAATGTATTGTGAGTCGGATCGTAAGCGATCATATTAGACTACGACCTTAGTGGTACGCGAAAGCGATTGATATACTCCTACGTTTATATTTTGTTCAGTTTATTTTTAACAGAATCAATTCATTTGCATTTTTTATATTTATTGTTCAGAATTTATTTTATTGCAAGGGGGACATTTTTATGGGGTCCCATGACAGCATAGTTATCACCGAACCTTGGAATTCTAAATTTCAGACACGCTTATATTATGTTCAATTTTCAATGACATTATTTCCCTATGGTCACAGTACCTGTGATCAGTGTGGTTCGTAGTTGCTCTTTAATTATTTAATAAAAGTTACTTCCACTAAATTATCACCCTTAAAACTTTTGGAATGCCCAGAACCATATTTATCACTACTTAATTCTTAGTGCTATGCACAGGTAAATTGTTCAGTAAATGGAGTATTTAACGATCATTTAAAACTATTGATTAATGATGAAATAAATAATAACAATTGCAATGTTCATATCCTTAAACGTATGTAAGTCGGTAACGTTGGTTTATCCCAATTGCCGTAGTGTCTCAAGAGTAAAACGTTTGTCCAGTGTTTATTGCCCGTGATGACATGCATCGAGTTGTATCACCTCACAACGGACTATGAAAAGTGATATGACTATGATAAATCTTAAGTGGGAATGCAATGCTCGGAGTCTGTGAGATTGAATCAAAAGTTATTTAATCCGTAGCAGAACCAAGGTAACCGACTTTGTTAATTTTAAGTGGCAATAGGCCGGCACGTTGCATGAAGTCAAAAAATTCATCCTAGCAGTTGTACCGATTATCGACCTTTGATGATTCAATCAAAATAAATCGATGATGACGATATTGGATAAACGATGAGATAAAGACAGAACAGTATATAGATATAAGAATTGTAGAAAGTGGAAGTAAACACAAATACTTTATGGTTTTTGCTCTTTGCTACAGACGATGTCACCAAGATAAATCACTACGTAACATAAACGATACAGTAAGTCCCTTGGCGGTTCGATCTATCTTAAGATCTATTGTAACTTGAAAGTAAGACCTCGTGCAAGTTATAGACAAGGCTTGACAATATTCGTTTTTGCTTAAGGAGTTATAGATGGAATCAGAATTGATTTCGCAGAAATTTTAGAGATTTTTGAATTATTAATGAATTCGAATAATATTTCTTTCATCTCCTAAAAAATAAAGCACTTATAAATTATCATTGATTCCAATTTAAACAAATTAATCAAATATCACTCTAGTATTTACAGTACTGTGCCACTAATGTGTTCTCTCCTACATAGCGATTACAAAGTTCAGTCGTTAGGACTCGTTCTAAATCGTAACTATCCCGAACTCCATTCAACTCTGACTCGGACTAAACAATTTAAACGTAGGCAAGCAATTAACTGCATCGCTATAGGCGCAACTTCAAATTATCTTTTAATTGCATTGTAACGTGTAAATGCTGTTCGTACATACTTTGACGAATTTATACATGTAAGAGAGGAAATGGACTAACTTAACTAACACATGGTTGAAACTATTGAAAATAGTGCTGTGAAATCTGACGTACGGCTTCTCTTTTCGGTTAAACCGAGCACTAAGAAGGGATTTTTGACCTCGAAAGATGAAAAAGCGATAGCCACAGAGTTTACAGTATACATGGAAAAAAGCAAAATGAAGCAAGAAAGGAAAGCATATTATGAAATACAACTTAAGACGAAACAGTCCTTCACATGCTAATTGTGAACCTTTAGAAGACTAACTTGTAAAAATAAGCTCTCACGCCAGTAACCCATAGGGGTAGGCAGCGATTAAAGATTTCAATATCGCGATCCTAGCACACCTCTCCGGGAGCCGGCAGCTTCAGCTGAGACGAGAGTCGTAAAGGATCCATGACGTTAGGAGCACGGAAGTTTGCGAAAGCGTTCCAGTATTTTTGACAACCGGTGGCAACAGAGAAACAGTGGGGTTTTTGTCAGCGCGAGCCCGACAACCATTTTTCTACGGTTAAGAGTACGTATGCTTCGGCCATTTCCATTTATTTATTTATTTTTTTATTTATTTATCATTCATTATAATTATCGATATATTATAAGAATATAAGCAATGTGCAAAGTTGCTAATAAGATTTTTATTCTTTATCTGATGAAGAAATATGAACTAAATATGTGAGTATTTCACGATACGTTTTGTTACAAAAGCAACTAAGCAGACATTTTTCAGACTTGATACTTCAGTAACGTATGACATTGTCTGTCGCAAAAATCCAACCCTTTTTCTTCATCCCAAATATGCCCTTGACGAACATAATGTCAGGAGAATAAACGACAATGCAACCCCAGCGACCGCACTGGTGTAACAAAATATATGTGGGTAGTTACAATGGCGTAGGGAGGGACAAAGTCAGTTTTACTTTTACTTTTACGATGTAGTTGTGCGTTGAAAATTGTCTCTATAAAAACACGTTTATGACTTTAAATATAAACCTATTTTAATACGTACAGACAAATTAATCTTTTACGCTAATTTTGTTGTCTTATTCTTCTAGATTGTTTTTTTTTACTATGAAAGGATTTATAGAGAAGTTAATCTTGGTAAGTTAGAAAAGTTAAGGATATGTGATAAATACTAAGTTATTTCACCGATTTGCTAATCTTATCAATACATTTAAACAGTAGTAGACCCCACAACAACAAAATCTATTGTACGAATTGACCGGCTTCACTGATAATATACCACAACCTCACAGAACAATTATTTTGCGGTTTGTCTGACAAGTTAGGTGCCCGAGGCTTAATTTCAGTCCTTCTCCCCTTCCCATTCTGTCCTAATTAGGTGAAGGAGATTGGGTGGAGAGGAGATGAATAGGAAAAGGAATAATGCTTTTTCTCGTCTATCCCCTGCTCTGTCCATTAAAGGCAGGCAACGCATCTGCGACTCAGTTGCGGGGATAGTTATGGGTGGCAGTCTCTTAAAATCAGATGATCCGCTTTCTTGTTTGCCACCTTGTTCCATAAAACAATAATTTTAATGTGGTAGATGGTGCTAGTACCCCACGATTTGTATGACTACTAGCGCCATCTAGTTTGTATATTATATTAGTTCCGATTCATGTTTAGAACAAAGGTCAAACTCTTTATGTTGTATGCCAGAAGAACGGTGAATATTTTGTTAAGTAATTGACGTCTTCCCTTTGATGGTACGGCGTTGTACTATGATTATGATCTTAATTGTGTCCTCTTATGCTTTCTTAAGCGGATTAAGTGACCATTTTATAAAATATGTTAAGGAGAAGATATTACATTTTTAAATATATTTTTTACTTACGATCGCTCATTAGTAACGCATCTTCAAATTGTAAATTATTTTGCTTTGTTACTATCTTCTTTATTTCTGCCGCACAACAAGAGGGAAAACATGTATGTATGTTTTTCTTTTTTTTTAGAAAAAGGTGGCAAACCAGAGAACGGCTAACCCAATATCAAATGACCGCCACCGTAAGCATCTGCAACATGCTAATGAGGTACAGATGCGTTGCCTACAGAGGAACAATAAAATACTATTACCTTTTACTATCCATCCACTCCCCGTCATCCTCTTCCCCTTCTATCCTTCTTTTTTTAGAAACACTAAAAAAAGAAGGATAGAAGGGAAAAACTACCACATTTCCGAATAAAGTATAAAAAATGGTCGCCATGTATGGTAAATAACGTTCACAATATCCATATCTTGCTATGAAACAAGGAATAAATCTCGTGGCACGAAGTTTGTCCGGGATAAACTCCAAAAATACTTAACCGATCATTTTTGGTCACTAAGTATGTGTAGGATTTAGTCCAACTAAAAATATAGGATAGTTTTCGTGTACATTATTGACCTAAATATTTTTATTGCGAAATAAATAAGTTTTATAATAATCTACAGCGTGTGTAGACACTACAGTTTACTGACATTATCTTTTGTCATTTAGCTTCTCGTCACACGTCACTATATAGAGCTAGCTACAGTTTTTTTTAATAGTTAGTGCTACCCATGCTAAGCCGGGGCGGGACGTTAGTTATTAGTATAAATCTATATTAAAAAAAGATACATTTACGTAATACAGATGTGACCGTGCCTTAAATATATGACCCGTTCGACATGTAACCTGTTACGGGCGCCGCACTATATCGATCAACGGACTAATACGCGTTAACTGAGTACGTGTCGTGATACCATAGTTGTATCGAAGTATGCAGTAATATGGACCAGACGAGAGGCTATTTTGAAAGCATTATAAAGTGGAAAATAAACGTTTTCACATTTAAACAACATAAACAAGTGGTCGACGGGGTTATTGAGTGATTGGGACTGATTTGAGCAAAGTGAAACCGATTTAGCGTTCAGCACAAATGCTATATAGTTACTAGAATTTGTATCTTCTTCTTTTCGGCCTACAGTCGTCCACTGCTGATCCAGGCCTCACCCGTTGATCGCTACAAAGACCGGTCTCCTGCCCTCACCCAGTGGACTCCCGCAACTTTGACCAAATCGTCCGTCCACATTGCGAGAGGCCTATCTAATCTCCGTCGACCTGTACGTGGCCGCCATTCCATGACCTTTCGGCCCCATCGCCCATCAGTTTTGTGAGCAATATGCCTGGCCATTGCCAATTAAGTTGCATGTCAACAGGAGTTGGCATTGAGAATGTCAGAGAAAGAGAAATTAAAGACAGAAAAGGGAAAAGATAAAGAAAAATATATTACCTACCTATATTTCTACTCTATGCCTACAGGAAGGATTGGATCTATAGACACTTCAATCAGCAAATGATACCCAGAAGTTGTTAAGTTGGTCATAAGTACCTTCTGGTACTAACGTTCTCTGAGTGTTATAAAACAGTGTACGCAGTCCAGTATTGATCGGGAATCCATAAATTTTAAAGTTCTCTTCTTAATTTATAAGGGTTTTATAATCAAAAGATCTTTTGTCAAAAAAATCGTATCCACATGATTTTTCTTCTCAATCCGATAGCTAAGATTTGTGGTCGGGGAGCAGACAAGTCGCCAGGTGAGTTTGACAAATTACTTTTATTTTTTTCCAAAGATGCCCGACTTGCGGTCAGCGTCGGTTTTTCGATACCAAAGAAGTTAGGGGGGAAAGTTTTGATTTATGTTACGGATGTTATGGACACTCGAGTAACTTTATGAGACGATCAATATTTATAAAATGCGTAGTAAACTTCCTAAGCGATGGTAGGTCTTGATATCGATCACTAAATATTATAAAACAAAATTCTCTGAATGCGGTAGACTTCAAAACTACTGAACTATTTTTTTCATACGGTAAATAATTTATTAGAGTATTTTTCGTGTAAATTGACTGAATAAAGACAAATATGGTCTAGGCTGGTACGAAATCACGGAGAAAAAACTGTTTATCTTATTATCTATTCTTTGTGTAAAGCAGTTGAGTTGTAGATGCGTTGCCAGCCTTAATGTAGTACATAGGGCGGTGAGTATATTAGAAGAGTCGTAGGTGAGGACAAAGAAAGGGGGGATGGAAACAGAAGGGATAAGACATTCGGCAACTCACTCATTAGAAGAAGTTTAAAATATAATCTATTTCACGCTTGTGTTCTGTGAGGTCGCACTACTTCCTTTGATGATTGTTTTTTTTACATTTTTTATTTTAAGTTAATTTCAGATTTATCGAACAAATACCTACAGTCTAATTTGAAATAAAGTAATGTATTAATGAAAAGATTATCTTATAATATCAAGCGAGCAATTCTTGTATTATTATTTATTATATATATATTTATTTCGGCTTTTATGTCTTTATTATGACAAAAACGGCTCGGTCGATATGGGTCAAATTTTGTCTATAGATACAGATTTAATATTTAAACTTATCTAAGTAGGTGTCTTTCACGTACCTACAACTGAAGTTTTCAGAAAATAAAAACTAATTTTTAAAACGTCACTCTTTTGGTCACATTATTGTCAATTGACTATATATATCTTATGGCACCTTACATTTCTGTGAGATTCCACAAAAAAACGATGTTACGATGACAGATTACAACGCAGGCGAAGCTCTGTCTACATCTAGTTTCACATTAACCATACTGAAAAACCGGAGCGGGATCATGGACTATAACAAGTACAAGATCCGGCATACGGATAAGCATCCCTCATCTGTTATCTGATCAGTTTGATAATATGGATATTGATAAATCACATGTGGGTTGCCGAGATAAATCTGATGCCAACACTGTTAAATAGTCAATTCCAAATTAGATTGAGCTTTCGCCGTTGGTGATTCTAGGGGTAAAGTTTATGTGGACGTACAAATTGAACTATTATGTAAAAATTAGACTATAATGTTCAATTATCAAATTACAAATGAAGTTATTGTAAATACATATAAGGTTCCTAATTTGTCAGACGATAATGTTAGTATTAAATCGACATTCTCCGACCGCTACTTTCGTTATAATGTGGGATTTATTTTATTTGTTTGACCTTTTAGCGGGTTAAGTAGTAACGTGACCAGGTGTCCGGTGTCAAACGATAGATACATTCTGGACCCTTTGTAATTTAATGAGCTCACCGAGTAACAACGAATGCGTTTTTTCAACGTTTAAGAAAGCTAAAAACGTAATATGGATTTTAAAATATAATAGACGAGCAATGGAAATGTTTTTTTGGAATTCTTGATGTGTAGTTATATTTTACAAAATGTCCGACCGCCATATTGAGGAAGAAGTATATTAGGCGTGTAAATGATAGGATTAAAGGCCAAGTGTGTCATAGTTTAAATAAAAACAAGGTAGTCATTTAATTCTTAAGCCGGTTAAGAATTAAATTCAAATAATAATTACGTAGTTGACTTTTAAGTTCATCGCGGAAGAATTCTTGGAGGGCCTTTGCCACTGGATCTGTCAAGTGAAAAATTTACTCGTCTTGTCGCTTAATCGAATAATAAGAACACTATAAAACTACGTCGGTAGTTCTAAATGTTATCAGACGATTAATGAACTTATTTAGCAATTATCAGTTTAAAGATACAGATAAACGATACAAATGATGTCTCGTGAATAGATTTTGTAAATCACGATAAAACTAAATACTTCCTCCGATAACATCAGAAGTAATTTTGAAAACATTTCCATTAAGAGTATAAAAAAGCAAATACGAGAGCAATCGATTTAAATGAATGAATCATTCATTCATGTCATTCATTCGATTTCCTTTCAAATCGTAACTACAAATAGTTTGGAAAATCCAAAAGAGCGTGCTTCAAAACATTCATTACAGGAAAGGAAAGAAGAGTAGCTGAGATCAAGTGAACATTTTTATTGATTATAATTGAATAACTTAGATTAGAGCTTTTATTAAATAGAAAGTAATCCAGTGTCATTCTATAGCTTTTAAAAATTTCATAATCGTTACATATCCATTCACATAAACATACAGACGTCCGCAAAAAATAAATCATTAAGTTTTTTTTTAGTATGTTATGATATGAATTAAAAACCAAATTTTTAAACAAAAACAAAACAAACTTCAAAAAATATATATTCAAAAACAACAAATGCACTAAAATGTAAAAAAAATTACGCAACTAAACATAAGAATCAATTCTTAAATCATATCTAGTTTTGGAGTCGGCGTCCGCCAAGGTAGGTCTGTAACTAAGGGTTCTGTCGACGCGAGTTTCTGGTGAGAGGGTAGGAGGAGAAACAATCGAGTGCGATTTTTTCCTATCTTTATTGTAACGAACATTATTAAATCATTAAAATATAATATTTAATAATATAAAAACTTGCTATTTACAGTTATATAACATATTAGAATATCGTTACAAAATATTAATATTTAAAGTATAATATAAAGGAGCATAATTTAGTCAAAAAAATAAGACATAATTCGTGATTAAGGATAGTTAAAGGTATATAAAACATTTATAAGTTATATAAATAAATATTAATATTGATATAGAATCAATACATTAAATCTTTCGAGTGGTCTGTTTATGCACTCGTTTACACTCAAGCACTCGAGCACGACAACGATCCCAGTACACTGTAATTCGTTTTAAATTCGAATTTTGTAACTTCTCGATGTTTACGATTTTTTCGAAAACTTTTCTAATTTATTCCTATTTTACTTGTACGATTATTTTATTTACGGTACGACCCTTTATTCTTTATACATTTATTTATAATGATACGGAAACTCTTTAGTGACTTGGAAATTGGGCAGAGATATGTAAAAACGCTTGGGTTTCTCTATGATCTTGAGTACTTTCTGGCTTTGTTTAGATCATACGATCGTACAATATATAGTGATATATGTCAAACATCTACACTAGACAGTTACGAGACAATGAGCACAATAATTTGAAATACGTTCCAAAAGTTCTCTTTTTTTACCTCACTGAAAACGTACATTTCTCCGGGATAAAATATCTATGTGCTATTCCAGACTATAATCTATCACTGTGCCAAATTTCATCCAAATCCGTGAAGCCGTTTTTGCGTGAAAGTAACAAACATCCACACATAGATTTCGCATTTTGTATAGATTAATGAACAAATTTATCATAGATCAGTTATCGATTTGTTTTTGTTGTTAAAGTCTAACTTAATTTTTAATTTGAACTATAAATTACTTATGTCTGCAATTCTTAAAGAGACACAGGATGACACCTAGCAGAGGATGGCGTTCGTTAAGACCAGCTCTTTTTTTTTCGCTGCTCCCTTATCCGTTGTCCAAGGTGAGCGACAAACGTGACGCGACTCTGCTTGTTGTTAGGCGACATAATGAGTGACAGATTATAAAGTAGGCTACAAATACGTAAAGTCGGGGTACGAAAACCTTAGTCAGATTTTACTTTTTAGAAACTGAATAACTTTATGAAACTGAAGCACTTAGGAGACAAGTGCATATAAAATTACACGAACTCATCTGCAACACATTAGCTTGTTGCAGATGTCTATGGGTAGCGGTCACTTGATATCGGTTGAACCGTTTGCTCGTTTGCCACCTTCTACTATAAAAAACAACAACTCGAAAGAAATCCCTAATGGTTTTGTGGTTTATACTTCGTCGTGTTGAGTTTTAGTGGTGTCATAGTAAACATAAATAAAAAATGTTTTCAATATTTCTATCCTATGGTAGGTAATTAGATCGCATACATAGGTTCTTGTTATTTAGGCTACATTTGAGTATTCTTTTATTTCTTGTAATCCAGCCCACAGCAGAGTTTTCAAAGTTTGAACACGTCATACAAATAAAATATTTCAATTTGTACATTGTTGTTTACAGAATATTAAATTATAGTTTCGTTGTAGAGTAATTATATTTTTTTACAATGCGGTATTTGTGACGTCATAATGATTCATCACAGAATAAGCCGCACTTTCGTTCAGATTTTATTTTGACATTTGGCTGTCAGTGAATGAGGACTAAGTGAACGATTTAGTTTACGAATCTTTTTTACCCTGTGTATATATTGTCTGTTAGATACGAGTATTATCTTTTCGCATCGCGTAACATTACCACATCAATTGCTCCCCTAAGACAATATTTATATATTAGATGCAGGATTTTCAGGTACTAGATTCTTCTATGGTCAGATCCAAGATGGTTTCTTTTTTCAATATTAAGATACTACATATGGACGAGTTTATCTGTTATTTTCTCCATGCTATACTATAATAAAGTGGGCATATACTACTACTACAAGACATATAAGTACATTCGTATATACATTATATGCTATGATAATTTGTATAGTATAAGAATATTGAAAGTAATTTGAAACGTTTTAGCTCTGTCTGCAACTATTAACATTATATGAACTCTGCGGAGTCATTCCAACTTAACTGAAGTTTCAGCTGGAGGCTTGATGTAATCCGAAGGCAAAGTTGAGCTTAGTAAACAGCCGCGGCTCGTTATGTTACGTACTTAACCGTTTACTATTCTGTATAAGATATTAGCTTAGCACGCGACTCCGCTTCAGTCCTTATTAAGAAAACTATTAAAAGTAAAATTGGATCGAATATCTTAATATTATAAATGCTATTGTGTGTTTATTTGCTACGGTTAACTAATTAACGACAAGTGATCATCTTGAAGTTTTGTACACAAATTATCAGGGGTACAGAAAATGATATGGGGTACCATTTATCCCCTAAATAAAACTGTACCCGAGGTACATAAAACCTTCATTAACAATATTTGTTATCGAGTGATCGGGCGGGGCGTCACATTTCTTGAATGTTTTATTGCTATTCTACTTTGTCATCTTTTGTACGTCTTTGCGCACAATTGATATAATTTCAACCTAGTTTGTCTTTACAGTACGCTTCGTTCTTTTGAAGCGAACGACGTAACGTAACTAGTTTGCAAATAATAACAGTAAATAAGATTATATTGTATATACTCGTGTATCTTAGTAATATCTTTACATATAATAAAAATGTAACTGATCGCTGTCTGTACATGGACGATATTTAAGAAAAACTATTATTGGGGGCCTTCATAAACACAATAAAACCCAATAAAATGATTTTAGAATTTTTGTCTGTTTATCTGTTTGTCTGTGCGTTTGTAACCGCTAATCTCAGAAACGGCTTAACCGATTTCGGTGCGGTTTACACTAATGTATTGTGGTAAGCTTAACATTTAGTGTTTGTTTTATCTCAATCGGTTTATAAATAAAAAAGTTATATCAATTTAAGGAACCATGTCAAACATTCTCTGGGTGCTCCTTATATCGCCCTTTTTTAGTAAGCCACTAATCTGATTGATATATTTTTTTAAACGGATTAAAATTGCTTTAACGTATGATTTAACTGTACACTGGTTTTTAGAGACAATGTCACAAAGTAAAATCAACAACATATAAAATAGCTATTTTCCGCATGAACTTTTCGGTGTTTGCTTCTGCGGGTAACTTTTCTATTTTATTTCACTTCCACTTTGAATACCAGCGCTTTTAAAATGTTTCGTTTGTAAATTTCCCGTCTCATTTTTTATTACTACTAAACCAGTTTCACCTTTGTGACAATTTGCGATGTAAATTTTAAAATCGTTTCATTGTTTTATGTTAAGGTCATTTGGAAAAATACTGCTTTAACTACTGGTTTTCGAGGACAAGCAAATTGAGATTTTTGTTAATTAATTTCTTTTTTAATTGAATTAGTTTTTTTTGGAATTGAAATAGAAAGATGAAAAATAAAATTTTAATTTATAAAATATTACTAAAAGAAAAAAAGATCGATAAAAATGTTACCATAAAATAGAACAAGAAGTTAAATATATTTTCTCTTTAAAACGTAACTAAAAAGCCATAAATTAATAAAACATTAAAAAGCCGTACACTCCTACCGACGTCGGGAAGGAATAAATTAGAAAAGTTCTCTGTAAACACGTACAAGTTTAAAAGTAGAGTAAAAAGTAAGGTCGCGAATTGTACTTTCATGCATTACGTGGAGCGAAAAAAGGAAGTCATAGAATAGCATTTTTTGCATGAATGGACCTAAAGTGAAAACTATACCGTGTGAAAGTAGCGGTTTCCTATTCTCTGTTGTGGTATTTGGGTCCCAACTCTTTATGTCTCTTTGGCTAAGAGTCAAGAGTTTAATAGTAGAGCCAACAACATCTATTGCACGAATAGGCCGTCTCCACTGAGGAAATACTATGACCTCACAGTAGACAGGCGTGAAGTAGAAGTATTCAGAGTTTCATCTGATAAGGCCTAATTCTACACCTCTTCCCCTTCCATCCATATACTATTAGAGAAGGATTTGACAGGGAAGGGGATGAATAGGAAAAGACAATATTTTTTTTTCAGTTTTTCCACTTTCTCTTTCAATTAAAGGCAGGTAACGCAATTGTAGCTCATTAGCTTGTTGCGGATGCCAATGCGGAAGCTCGCTTGTCACTTTTTCTAAAAAAAAGGTGCTAAGTAGGAGATTCGTTACTTCTTTAAAATTAATAGATTTGAGTGTGACAACTTCTTCGGTATCTTGGTCGAACACCCCTCGTAACCGTGTCTAAGCCTCGGAGACGAAACCTCAGCTTATACACTGTTAGTGTATATTTAGCATTCTGATTTGAGGGTAGGTTATCAGTTAGAATATATCATCATGTGCTTGAGCTTTTCCTTTCTTAAATAATAGCTGAAAATGCCCGCGACTGTTTTGTTTATTGCATTTTTTTATGGATGGTGTTATCATCTTTTGCTACAATAAAAATGCTATAGATATGTTAAGTCTTTTTGATAATTAGTTTTGGTTTTCGTACTTGATTTGCACGACTTTTTATTTTGTTTAATTACCTTTGTGTCGCTCGTAATCATCTGTTTACCTGATAAGTGATATTTTATACCTATGTTAATTTTATTACATCGTTGGATGAGCGATTTTAAGAAGTATTCGCAAAAGCAAAGATAGATTTACAAATACTAAACCAAATCAGTCCTTGGTCACATGAAACGTGTGTTCGAGCAACCCTATCATTTTTCGGATCCTACAATTATCAAATTTTTACGTTTATTCACGGTATCGTAGCTTTTTATCTTTGGTTTCAAATTTTTAAAAACGCGTATTACCTTACAAAAAGAAAAAACACATTTTGTTACAATTAAGAGGGTCTTTATTCTAATTTATATATTATATTTACGAAAAAAATATATAATCGAATATACACATCAACACTTTTTATGTAATCTTTACGTTAAGTGCAAAATATTAGTAATATATAAAAATCTCAGTGTCACGATGTTTGTCCCGTATAAACTCCAAAACTAAAAAGCCGATGGTGATGAAGTTTGGTCACTATACGTAATTCAGTTTTAATTATAACAGATGGCGGTGTTAGTTAGTTGACACACATCAACATCTTTTATCATCTAGGCTGTCGTCACACGTCATGTGTGTTGTTGCTGACTGTGGATATAATTTGTTCCACATCAAGGTAGATTTTTTTGTAAATAAACAAACGTTATTTACACTTTTTTAATACTTTCATCGGAAATGTAATAAAAATAATTTTCTGGTACACTTTCGTTAAAGTGAAGTGTAATTGTGTAATATCGATAGCTGATGTTGTAAGGTAATGTGAGAAAAAGTTGTTTTTTGAAAATATTTTGAAACTTTAATATAAAAGATAAGGTTTAACCTTTATTTACAAATAATCCATCTTGATGTGGAACAAACTACAATTAGTACCAGCAGTACCCGTATAGTAGATACCCATACAAAGCCGGGGCGGGTCGCTAGTAAATCAAAAATAGTAAAATACGAAAACTTTTACTTGTGACTTCAATAACTTAGATTAAAAGATTCATTTCTTATGCCTTACTTGAATATAAGTTATTAATTGATCCCAGTAGCGCCTTAGTAGGAAGCTCATACATGAAGTTATGGTTTTCAATCATAAATAGTTTTAAATATGAAAGTTCAGTTATTTAAAGCATAATAACACGATTATTTAAATGCGAAGAGCGCTTGCGCAAGATCTGGCGCCGCTTGGCTAACAGGCTTAGTCGCGTTGGATTAGTAAGGC
>JWHW01033008.1:111635-128855 GCA_000931545.1 Papilio glaucus | reverse complement strand
AAAACAAAACGTATATATCAAATAGGCTTTGTTTAAGACATCTAGATTAATTTTTGAATTATATTTAATTTATACCAATTTATAGGGTTAAACAAAGTCAAAAAGTACAAGTTGCAACTACTGTCTTTTTTATATCTGGGGGGAAATCTTCGAAAGATATCAAGTCCTCTGGGGGAAAGACAGGATTATGTTAGATTGTACCCCCTAAAACCCCCTCGATGGTCATCCTCGAGTACGACGTAAGAGAGTCCTGTGAACTCCAAAGGAACACGGGATGTCTTATGTCTGTTACCTATAGACTCCAAAATCGCTAGACTACACACGCATACAAGCTCGTCGGTTACGGGTACTCCTTAGCCCTTTTAAGTATGTCACTAATCTTTAGTTTAAGTTTTTTCAACTTTATTAACTATCAAAGTTTATGTAAATTTCATGACCGTTGTATACGCGCTAAATGATCATTTATATTAATGAAAGAAAAAAAGTCCTTTTCTTTGTTACGTGTTATTGCATTTTTCAGATGCGCGTATTTTTAATCTTTTGATATTTTCTAAACTATTGGTCAGAATGATATAGTTCAAAGGACAATTATAATCTACATTAAATTATCTTCATAATTAACACATTTAAATGGATCACGATTCATACCGAACACGAACAATAGCGTAGTAAGTGGAGTATGCGTTAATTAATGTTTGGTAAGAAAAAAATGGTTTTTGTGAGACAACTATAGAAGACGTTTAATTTTGTATTCCGTCGAATCCTAGTTTAACCATGTAGTAATTTAACTTTCATCTTTGTTAAGAACCTGAAGAAAAAATGTGAAGTAAATCGAGTAAAAGGGGATCAATGTAAGCTACGCAAAAAACGACAGGTTCGGAGACTTTATGTAATAGAATAATTTCGCAGAGCCGCCCAGCCCGAAATCATTCTGCACTTCCTCTTCCAATCGCATGAACTCGAAGCAATTATAATAATATTTTGCAAGATCTTCAATTTATATAATTTTCGGGGGTGCAATACCATGTTCAATTATATAAAATGCTTGCATAAATTTTTATCTTAAATATATCATATATATAAAAGAAGAAACTGACTGACAAACATATCAACGCACAGCCCAAATTACTGGCCTCCAATCTATATGATAAATCATATTAAATAGGGTTCAGATAAAGTTGGACGTTGGTTAAATTAAATGGCAATCGACGTTTCAGCCAATATTCATCCATGACTGGACGTAGGCCTCCCCACTGATTAAACAACATCCCTTAACCAGTGGGCTCCAACAACCTTGACCAGGTCTTCGGACCATCTTGTGGGAGTCCTATTTACCCTGAATCAATCTGAGGCTGCGATTTAGGATCTATTGGTACCATCGGCCATCCGTTCTGCGAGCCATGTGTCCAGCCCATTGCTACAGGTTTGCAATTCTTCGGGCGTATGTACCTTGGTTCTTCTGCTGGTCACATCATTTCGGATGTATTAAAGAGAAAATATCCAAAAACATTAATAAATATAACATGGCACGAAAACGAAAAAAATAATGGGCAAAGTTTTTCCAACAGCAAAAGAGAAATAAGTTGGTGGCAGCCGGCTCGCGTGCCGAATGAATATCACGGAGCTAAATAAGCCGTGTTATTATTCTCTAACAAACTTCCATTGGAATCATGCAAGTAACTTAGGTAGCGCAAGTGGCGCCCAAGTTTCCCACACTTAGGTTAAGCTCATTTATTTTTATTTACAGAAAGCGTTAAGTAGTAGTCAGCCAGAGTTGATAATATTAATGTACATTTATCATGATTTTTTTTTTTATATTTTAAAGAAAAAGCTATTTCTAAGACTGAAATATTTAGAGTGACAGGTCGATTAATCTTTTACAATGAATAAAAAAGCGCTCGGTCAACGTGGGAAAAGACCAAGCGGATCACCCTATGCCACATCACAAGCCTTGGCAAGGCCCCTTGCCATCCTTTTGTTATTAGATAATAATAGGACGGACTAAGTCGATTCTCCTGTTCGTTCTCTTAAATTTAAAACTAGCAACGGATTGTAATGCGGTTTTCATAATTTCATAATTCAAGAGGAAGGTAGAATAAGTCTATATTATAGTTGAGAAAATCAGAGAATTTGTAACGTAATGTCGTAAAAAACATATTTTTGTGCGCTCATATTGCAAACTTTGGCTAAACCTTACGAGATAGATCAAAATACTGAATTGTATATTACAAAAAGATCTACAAAAAGTTCGCTATGACATGTTTTATCTTTTAAGGATAGTTTATTATACTCATTCGAACTTTTAAAAAAATGGTCACGTACAATGTGGTAATTGAAAAACCATTTAGACGGATACGGTATTATTGCTTATCAACCAAAATATGTTAGTTACCTTAAGAATTTCTTAAACATTATGATTATCCACTACACCATATTATTTATATGATTAACTTAGGAATTATTACAAAATAAAAACTAAATCGCGCAAAAATAAAATCAAGTGCTGGTCTCACACTGATGTCGGGACTGTTCACTTGACGCCAACACCCCCCGCGCCGCACTTTTGCTGTCTCCTACTCAAGCTCAATGTGCTTTCAAAAAAGGGATCCGGGTATAACCCGTCCAGCAATTAATACAGTTAATAACACACAACATAAATTAATTTTAAGGCGAAACGTTTTCCTGGTCAACTAGTTATTTAATTTAAAAATATATAATTTAAATAAAATTGACATGCATTTGCTATACCAAGTTTACGTTAAATGGATAGTTCAAGTCAATATTCTGGTCTAATTTAAAAAAGCTCAATACCAATAACACTTGTATTGGAGCTAAAATTAAAATCAAGGCAAAACCGACACTGTACTCCTGTAGTATGAAACGAAATACTTTGCAGGTAGAAGAAAGTAAATTTAAATCTCCAACTCAAAACAAACTAAGCAAAAAGGAGATATTTATTCTCTTTAAATAATTCGCCTATATCCAAAATGCTTAGTTAACTAACACATTACCTATGTGAACAATTCACTTGTTTTCATACAGGCAAAATACATTTGATATAGTCTAGTTTATACATATCGGCGTGAAATTGCCACACGGCTGCGTGATATCCAATTTAGCGGACTTATTGTGAAACTGTCGCTTTGAGATGCGGCTTTGTTCGCTATTGATGGAGTACCGTGCCGACTATCGTTCTATTTGTTTAACCGGGAATAAAGCGGCATTTCATTTTCCTTAACCAGTTTTTTTAATGAAAATAAAAATGGTAGAAGAAAAAATTAATGTGATTTAATACGATCCAACATCCAACGAAAACCACTAAAACACGGTTAGTTAAGAATAAAGATATTTGTAGGAATATGAACAGTGTTATTTTTAGGTAAAAGGTCTCGAAATTAAAATATAAATACTTTTTAGTCAACGATTGCTTTGTTCCTTAAATTCCATAAACACGAGCAGTCACAGGGACTGCTGACAAAAGTGAAGAAAACAAATAGGAAGCCCCGATAATAGAATTGAACAACGAATACAAGACAAATAAATAAAAAACGTTCGTCGAAACTGTTCCTACTGCACAACATGCAACATGCTGACGCATCCTCTCCGTCTAATCCCCTTCCTCTTCCCAATTTATCCTTATAATGAAAGAATGGGAAAGGGAAGAGGCCTGAAATTGGGTCTCCGGCACCTCACTCAGACTTAACGCAGAATACTTGTACTTCACGCTTGTCTTCTGTGAGTATGGTATTTCACCGGTCGAACCTGCTCATTCGTGCATCAAATGTTTTTGCAGGCTCTTCAAATAGGGAAACTGAAACGGACGCCAATCCTATTCGGGTATGTATAAGAAATATTAGTGTATTATCTGAATAATTTTACTAGTATTTTAAATTAAACTTGGTTGGAAATGGTTCACGACAGTAGTCAAATGGTAGATTGGATGGATGGATGGATTCCACGACCATGTTAGCTTAGGCTTAGGCAGTTGCACGGCAGGTGAAACCGCGGGTCGCAGCTCATTTAGTAGACTTCTCAATTAGCCAAATTCCAATCCATTTCTGGAGCATATTCTTTCAGCTATCTTAACTAATTTCCATATTACAAAGCTACTAAGTAAAGTAAGCATTGAGTCAAGTGGTCCTACACTAACAACGAAATAAATGTTTCATAGTGAATTACAAAATAACGTTTCCAGCTAAATTAATGTCTTTGTCCTCCAAATGTTGGCCTTCCATAAATTCTATTTTATCAAAATTCTAAATCTACATGTTCGCAAAACGAACAGCTATTAGGCAATGACTTCTGAAATCCTTTAAAGGCGGAGCCCTATTATCATAATTTGTTCAGTACGCTCGTAAATTTCAAGGGTCGTTTAATTTTACATATTAACAACACCCAAAAGTATTATAACAAATGTTGTGTGTACAATACATTAAATAATGATATTTTGTAACAATTTGTAACATTCAAATGTATGTACATTTATTATTTATTGGATAAATTTGGTTATTTATTGTAACATCAGAACTATAAATATAAATTTATTCGACTATAGGGACAAATTTGTATTCGATGTTTAAACTTTCAACGTCAGAGTAATAACGGATCTTGTTATTCAATTATTTAAAAAAAAAACAATAAAAAATGGGAACCTTTATTTTACTGAATTTTGAACCGAATTGTGACTGCCATGGTCGTCAACACTTATGTATGAAATGCAGATTAAAAATAGCAGCAAAAAGCAGAGAATTTAAAGAAAATGAGATGAAAAGACAATGGTTAATGCGGTACCTAACTCAGAGGAAAGAGTCCAGGGAGACATAGGTGTCCGGAAAATCGGGCAATCGAACTGTTTACTTCTATGTAACAATATGAACCAATACAAATATATTTGTAATTTAAAGTATATGTAGTCTGTCGAAATGACTACTCTGTTACAGTACCTAACAGTGGTAGAGCCCGCAACAACATCTGTTGCACGAATGGGCCGGCTCGACCGGTGAAATACCACGACCTCACAGAAAACAGGAGTGAAGTAGAAACACTCTGCGTTTCGTGTGATGAGTGAGGTGCCGGAGGCCTAATTTCAGTCCTCTTCCCCTTCCCACCTTTTCCTCGTAAGGATCGGATGGGAACGCAAAAAGGGTTGGACGGGGAGGGAGTTAACGGGGAAAGGGAAATATCCTTTTCCCTGTCTCCTTCTTCTGTCCATTAAAGATAGGCAACGCATCTGCAACACATTTGCGTGTTGCGGATGTCTATGGGTAGCGTTCACTTAACACCAGGTGATCCGCTTGCTCGTGTGCCAACTTGTTCCATAAAAAAAAAAAAAGCTAGATCACGCACTATTTTCAGGACGATATCTGATACTAGTCTGCTTCATTTTGTTGTACAAACGTTCGCAAGTCAGTTCGGTTGATTTGACGCTTTACCATTGGTACCTGTCATAAAGAAAGGTTGTCCGATATTCTGTGTTCTGTGATACTATCGAAATAGTAGTATTCAATATAACATATAACAGATGTGGTAACTGTTAGCTCGATTTTGGGCAAAGAACTAACAGATTTATATTAAACCGCAGCCGCCGTGGTTGGGGTTTTTTGTCAATTGCCGTGGTCCATTGGTCGAATATCGCAAGCTCATTTACGATCGAATATGATTATTCAATGGAATTCGCCGGCCAAGCAACGCAAAAGTGTGCAGGCTCCCGCCGAAGCTACGTGTGAATCCTACCAGTCGCCCGCCGCTGCGTCGTGAGCGGCAAACAATCGCACATGTTGCGGACGTAAAAGGCATCGTGAAAATACATTAGTTTTTACATATCTGCATTCTACAGAAGCCTCGGGCCCGCAACCGCGGCGGACGCGCGTGAAAATCTCTCTGTAACTCCTTAGCCTTACTTTTAAACCTGATCACAGACCTTCGCTACTGCTCTACAAAGCAAAGATCAGTAACCTACATTCATTTTTAAAATAAACCGCGGTTTGTCATGGAACCTACCGATTTTCATTTTAAATACCATTTAATGGTTATTCTTACAATTGGCCAGGCCATCTCTATTTTCTATTATAAACTTCATTTGTTTTTATTTCCTAAGTCATGCTCGAAACCATTGTAATAAACATTTCTGTATCTTAGTCACCCCGAGACAAAAAAAGACGAAAAATGTATTAGCATTTAAAATGAATTCACTTCATAGATACAATAAAATATAGAAAGGGCAATAACAAAACATACTGTATATAAAAGGCGTAATAGCAGGAATAATATTATAATAGGGAAGACAATCCAAACAGGAACAAATAAACAGTAAACGAGCAAAATAACAACTGCTTACAGTGGCCGCATTTAAATTTGATGGCAACATTAAATGGCGCTTTAATGATGCAAGCCTCGTAATAACATCCTGCTTTTTTATGCAAAGGGGCAACCCTAGCTATTCTCTAACCGTTCCAGTAAAAATAAAAAATGTATTAGAGTGTTTAGATATTCAAAATTATATTTTAGATTTATATTAATAAATTAATTAATTAGTCTCTCTTTATAATGTATATGCGCTCACGCCCGTAACCTAGAGAGATAGGCAGAGATCGCGGGTTTCTATTTGACGCGATCCTGGCACACCTCTCTCGCTTCTTCTATATCCACATACGCATACATGCTCGTCGGTTACTGGTACTCCTTATATCGACCTTCTTTAATATCCCACTCTTTAATGATATTAGGAATTGGGTCTACATTCAATTAATACTCGTGAACCATGACTGAACACCTCAATCCGATGACGTCACAGCGAAATACTCGTACAGTGTGCAAAAATGCGTTGATCATCGAGAATTAAATATGGTCTAAACACGTTATAAGAAATGTACAACCCTAGGTATTTGATCGGATGTTAGATAATACATTGATGAATCACAAGCTGGTTGTCGAGCTAAGTCCAACACTGTTCAATCCTAATAACCAAATAAGGTTGAGCTCTTGAAACTCGCCGTCGGTGATTCTAGGGGTCGAGTTTATACTGACGTATAAAGTAAACTCGGATACAGATGAGGGTATTCATTTCTTTTGTCGAATATTTAAAACAGTAGCTACATCACTTGCTGTGAAAACAACAGGAAAGATTCGAGACAGGAGTGGGCAGATCCATCGCACGCCAATACTCTTTCATCATCATATTTTCCTGCCTCATACAAACTTGTGGAATGGTCTATCTCCGGTAATTCCAAACTAATATGACTTAGGGTCCTAAGAGAAAGTGAATTCCTTCCCTACAGGCCGGCAGTGCAGTGTCCTCATGTGGATGTTCTTGGGCGGCTGTGATCGGTTAACATTAGGCGACTCTATCAAATTACTTCAGCAAGAGATATCCTTCCTCACTTTCTTTTTCATTCAAGTTAAAGTCGTTAGCTTAGCGGCACGAAAAGTTACTCCATAAAACCACAAGTCTAACATGTTTGTGTCAGTTACAGTAACCTCTTTCACTACGCAGTTACCCTAAACCAATTTATTTTCGATGTCTACGAACTTTTCTGTTTCAGTACTAGTTATATGAATGGTTGGTTACATAAAACTATTTATTTGTAGATGGCGTTACTCGGATAGTTTTTATTTAATTAATAAAGTACGTCAATATTAATATTGTAATTTTGTTTATCATATACGCCCAGTAGTCCGTCCCTGGTATCGCTGAGGCTGAGACGGACTTGCGATTCAGGTTCAAAACTGGCGGGAGATGGCATAAGATCGAAGACGTTGGAGACTGTTACTGTCGGAGGACCACTTTGGGCCACTGCGCCAGTCTAGTTAGCCACATTTATGAATATTTGCTACAAGCCCAATTAGGGTAAAAGGCCCGTAGCAGCAACAGCTGTTGAACGAATGGAATACCACGACCTTAAAGAAGACAATTCTAGTTCTCTTCGCCTTTCCAACTTTTTCTAATAAGGAAAGGATGGGTAGGGGAAGAGGATTTGACGGAGCGGAGACTGGATATGACAAGGAGTCATCCTCTGTCCATTAAAGGTATATCTGCAACTCATTTTCTTGTACCATACCTTCTACCTCAGTTGAGTTAAATATGTAGCAAATTGTTTTATAGAAACAATATAATTGATACAGAAACAGTGTTTCTTGATTCACGTCTCAAGCAAGAACTCTAGAAACAATATAAGTAGCCTTTGAATCAACTAGAAAGTTAAAATAAACCCGTTTATTCAACCTCTTTCAAACGAATTTGAAATGATGTGATAAGTTGCGGCCGCCGGAGAAACCGCCGGCCGACGGTTTACTTCTTTTTAACGGTTTAGGGCAACGTAAACTTGTTTAATAAAGTCAGTTGGATTGTTTTCACCACGTGGAATTCATTTAAAAAGTAAAATAATAAAAAATATTTTGACTTATGATAATATTTTATAGATTTAACTAGCAATACTTAACTAGCAATACACTACGGCTTCGCTCGGGTATATAGACAAATAGAGAATATATAGCCTACGTTCTTTACCGATAGAAGAGGTTTCTATAGGCTCGTTATATTTAGACTGCCCCGAACACCGAAACTTACAAACTTACCCTCTTTATGATATTGCTATAGAAGTAAAAATGAACTTGGTTATTCGTAAAAAAAATTAAAGGTTGGCAATACATAAACGACGATGTTAATGTGGCTAGACATGTAACCTTTGTGACTCTTTAAACTCTAAAACTAATGTAATATGAAATGGTCTCTTAGGGTGCGTCCAGATTTGACGAATCCGCCGCGCGCAGTTGTTACAATTGTTCGGTGCACCTCTTAAGCGTGATTCATGCAAAGCTTAGCATAGCTCGCGAGCAGTGCTTTCGTGGCGTTCGTAAGATGTGGACGCACCTCTAAATATCTTTATCTCTTTTAGGCATATTCAAATGGTGCGCTGCTGTAACGTAGATCTTAAAATGATGTTTTGTGTTATAATTGTGATTTATTTCTCGAATTCGCAAATGCAATAAATATTAACGCGGAAGATCACTTTAAAATGTTTATACTCAAAACCGTAAACAATAATATAAGGTCCTTGTATTGTTTACAGATAAGTAACCTATGTATTGTTTATCTGTGGACGCAATATACTTACAGAGGATAAAAGGGATTCTATTTTGCGAGCCCTTTGTGTAGTTTATCGACTAGGGTCGCAATACTTTGCTCACAGTGATAGATTGATGTGGGCTATCGGATGTTATAGAAAATAATAGATTATTTCAGTTATCTTTAACAATATTAATGTAATTTAATACATTATGCGCTATCCAAAGGCCCTTTTCACAGGCAAAGGGTCACGGTAAGGTCACCGTTTTCCTCATCACACGGCACGGGGGGACGTAGTAAATATGGGCGAGTCATCTGAACTTAGCCGAGCTCTTCATGTGAAAGAGTTAAGGTTGGCACGGCACCATGTGCATGTGCGAAGGGCCTAATGGTCTAATTAGGACTGATCAGCAAGGCCATGATGCGAACCAGCAAATTCACTATGTAAGAAAGGCCCATTTTCTACACAATGCTGGTGACGCTGTAGGTCTCCACATTGTTGCAGATGCTGGTAATTTAACATTAGTTGAGCAATACTTAATTCCTTATATCTCAAAAAGAGTGTTTAAAATACTCATTTTTCAAGACTATTTTATTCTATCTTCTATTTTATTTTATTTATAAAGTTAAGCACATTTCAAGAATAACATTTAGTTCGTCCCTAAATCCTTGTTTAGCAACTCAAACACTTGCATACACACCAGATTCCATATCATTACATAAAGCTGTTTTGACTTTGACTTCGCCTTTGACATTAAAGTGACGGGTAATACCATCCTCGCCTCTCGCCCCTCAGAGACAAGCCTCCATTAGCATAATCTGTTTAATTCAGTTTAATACGTCGAAAGCGTTCCAAGGATCGTTCATTTTATCCGAATCCTTTTGTGAATTACGAATAATTCCTGAGACAAATTTCTCAAAAAGTTTTTATAACGCAACGTGTTTCACGACAATCCGCGACGTTAAGTGTCAATATGACCGAAGGATAGCCACTGGTTCAACAACTCTACTCTACTTTTAAATAGATTTAATAAGTCATCTTAGCATCAGTAAAATTGAGATAATCAATTAATTTGTGTAAAACGTGCTCACAAAGTACTCTGTATAAACCAAGAGTCTAGCCACATTTTATCTGTGTTAAAAATCGTGTATATTTGAAGCTTCTAAGTCATCTTAAGCGAGTGACTTTAACTTTTATAAAGCCTTTACTATATTCATGACTTGTGCCACAGCATTTGTGAAAACAATCAAATAATTTCCCGGGTCAGTGAGTTTAACAGCGGTAATGACGCGTCAAGGAACAGCCGGCCGCCTAACGATCCGACAAATCTTTCAACAGATTATAAAAATTAGGACATATTCTTAAAGCCTAATTCAATTTCAATTAGACTTTAATTTTTAACATTTTGGTAGTACAAGAAATTGATCCATATTTAACTATTTAAAACAACATTAAAAAGTGATTTTCAAAGCCCTTAAAGTCAGTGGGCTGAAGTTATAATGGGCTGGTCACATCTGTCGAGTTATCGACGACGGACGGGAGAGGACAGTCTTGAATTGGCCGTGTATGAGGAGTAGTACAAAGAGTTCTTCCAGGTTGATCGATGACATTATTAGCAAAGAAAAACATTACTAGAACCCAATATTATAAAGAGGTAAAGTTTGTAAGTTTGTCGGGGGTAATCTCTGGACCTACTGAACCGATTTTGAGGATTCTTTCACTGTTAGAAAGATATATTATCTCTGAATGTCCGTCCTATATACTATTTTGTTTATTTATTTTAATAAAGCTGAAGATGTTGTTTGTATGCTTATCTACCAAACATATTCGAATAATACTTTTTGCATTTGACAGCTCAATTATAACGGAAAGTTATATGCGATTTAATATCACGCTACGACCCTTGGTAGACGAGTAGAAAGAAAACAAATGTATCACTGGCAATGTGTGCTACGGGCAAATGAAACCGTGGCGCACAGCTAGTCTATGTATATTTCGATGTCAAAATAAATCTAATCCAATCTTAATTAATTCCTATATTAATCAATTATTTAATTTATTATATTATGTTTAGGTTATCAACAGCCTTCTTGTCTATGTCAAGCAGTGATCCAATAAATAAGCTCAATAGATCGAAATTTATACAAATAGTCACAATTTCATTTTCTTTAGTATGTGTCGTCATCTATACATATAATAAAATGTAACTGATCGCTGTCTGTACATGGATGATATTTGAGAAAAACTATTATTGGGGGCCTCCATAAACGGAATAAAACCCAAAACAATAATTATTAGAATTTTTGTCTGTTTGTCAGTGCGTTTGTTACCGCTAATCTCAGAAACGGCTTAACCGATTTGGGTGCGGTTTTCACTAATATATTATAGTAAGCTTCACTTAACATTTAGTGTTTTATCTCAATCGGTTTATAAATAAAAAAGTTATATCAATTTAACTGTGCTACGGCCGTACTGTGTCGACCCCACATACGCGAGAAAGGGACAGGGAGATGATGATGAGGTTACGGTAGTATTAAGTAGGTAATATCATTTCGTTTAAGTAAAATTGCAAGGCGGGTGAAACCGCGGGGCACAGCTAGTTTGAAAATATATCTGAACTGTCTTTGATGTATTATGTAAATGTATGTATACACGTTCGACAGCTTGTTACGTCCACAATCGCATAATTAATGAGGTCTCGGCTCGTTAGCAACGGATATCTGAACGCATTAATGTACCGCGCTCTAAGCTTACCTGGATTGGTGATTAGCGATTGCCTTAGCCTAGACATATACTAGATATTCTGTTGTTGATTATAGTTTAAACTACTAATTTAATTTATAAGGCTCACGACCGAAACCAAGAGCGGTACACAGAGATTATGAATTTCCGTTTCCATTTGGCACGGCACTGGCACACCTCTCTCGCTTCTACATGCATACATATACCCATATATACTTACAGTTACTTTTTATTGAGTTAGAAGAGTAGAATTGAGATTAAAGTAAGGAAGAAAAGTTGGTGGTGCTCTTCTATATGGAGTAATAATCTCGTGAGGACGACAAGGAAATGGTGGGATTCGAAAACTGAAGGAACGTGTTTTGACTGACACAGACAGATGATAAAATATTATATATATGTACACTCATTGTAGACCAACAGCATTCTCAATTACTGTGAAATTTGTTCGTGTTCTGGCGTCAAAAAATATTATAGTTTGTTATCTGTTTACAGACCACCAGCAAAACTATGCTAAGGTTGAATTATAGGGTCAGAGAGAGGCTCTTTTGTTCTTGTGGACATTTACATGGAGTCATGATAATTCCATTAATTCATTTTTCCTATAACGTACATTTTTGTTATCATTTTTTTGATAATTATCAAGCCTTCGTTAGCACTGGTATAATGGTGGCATAACCACTTGCCCGTGTTTAATGAATATTTGGATGCAATCAACTACACCGCACGCGCTCGCTCCCTGCTGCCTCTGATTGCTCATTAGCAATTCCCTCAGTGCTCAATGGTGCGTCAACGTCCGCTGCGGTTACTGTCCCAAGCATATATGAATCTTTGCATATAATTACATATCATAAATCAAAGATATATAATGAAAATTGCCTATGAACATAGAATATCGAATATGAAACTACATTTAAAGCAAAGTGATAAAAAAACTGAGTCATATTTAATACAAAATTGCTTTCTTGTATTTAAATGTAGTTGCAAAATACAAACTCTGCCATTAAAACACATGAGTGTTTTCGATATAAATCGATAGTCAATGGATACAAGTGTTGATTGTATACTCCCGGTTATAGGTTTTTAGCTTCAAATTCGGATATTTGCAAACCAAATTCAACCTTTTGAAAATCTAATTCGGACTTATACCTAGAAAATGTTCATGTAAACGTCCAAATTTAATTAGACAAAGGTTAGGTTAAAAACCTATAACTTTGTATTTCTAAATAGGTATTAAGGGTACTTTGGCTCTAAATGTTGTTAATCAACAGATACATTTAGGTCAGGTCAGACAATGTATTTGTTACACTCTACATTTGCTGGTAGTTTGATTACATTGGTATTTGTTAAAAATAAAATAGGAGTAATAAAATGATAATTTACTGATATCAAAGCATTGTGGATTGCACAAGATGAAAGAAGATAATAAGAGAGACGATCATAAATAATGGTTAAGACCCCTCAGCAATTAAGAAACAGACATACAGGGAAAGAAAGAGAAAGTAAGAAAACATATTACTAAGTGCCTTCACACATTGAACTGACGTAGAAAATCCATTCGATAAAGTAGACAAATAATTTCATATTATTTGAACTACAACAACGTAATACAAAAATATTCCGTCAACAAAAAAACAAGTTTATAATAATGCTAATACTTACATTCTCCATAAATTTATTATGATACGTTGACTGTTATTAGTTTACACTAGACAGTAGAGATTATTCTGTTAGAAGTAAATATTTTCTTTACAATCAGAGCCATATAGATTAGAGCTAGAGGGAAGTCAGTTTATTACTGATCATTAATGTGTAAAATACCAGAATGTTCTGCTTAAATTTATATCGAACGCAGTTTGGTTTATGTTACTTTAAGGTCATATTTCACGTTCTTATCATTGCTTATAAAGTTCCATAAATTGTTTTCGTATAAAGAAACACTCCGTAGCTGTAATATTTTAAAACATATTTCAAAAAAATCTGTAAAACGTAGGTAACTCACCATCATAAATAACTCCTCTAACAAGCTCGTCGGCGTCAAACACAGCATGGCTCACCGTCAAATTAACATCACTATCTCTTTCAATCAACGTAACTATATCGGCACTGTCACTTGGGATCCTTGCGAAGGCACATGCATCAACTATTGCCTTCTCACTAACACTAACCACTTCACTTTTTGTCGTTGTCTCAATATCATTTGTCGTTGTGTCGTCATAGGTTTCTGCTTCATCAACGGGTACGCCTAAACTAGTCTCTAATTCATCTTCAATGTATTTTAAATTCCTTTCTTTATCTTGCAGGACATCGCGATCGAAATCGACAGGTGGTCCGGGAGATCTGCCAGGTGCGGGATCTCCGCTGGGTAAACTGAGTGCGCAGCTATAAGGCAGCGAGGCTAATATGATCGTAGCTGTTATCAAATTGACGATGCATCGATTCATCTTGTTCTTGTGTTTGCGTTTCGTTATTATGTTTTTGCATTGCTGTTCCAGTTTTAGATAAATGTATATCATGAAAACATTTGATAACATGGCGTCTATTGTGGCATGATTCAGTTTGCAGTCCCAAACATGGCGTGAACAGCTCCTGAGGAAAAATAATATAACGTTATTACTGCAAATGAATTTGCTACAAGTGAGCGTTTTATTAACCATTGAACCAGTAACCATGAGAAATGGTAATAGATCCTATTATGATAGATTCCTTTTTGGTACTTGGGAAGAATGCGGAAGTCAGGAGCACTAGACATACTTCTAGTGCCCTGACTTCTGCATTGTCCACAGAACAGTATTTTTGTTCAGCGGCATCAATAGCAATCGATTATTCACTCTTCCTCTCTCATAAAATTTGGATGATTGGCTTTTTTAACTTCACAACAATAAATTTTATTCGTGTTACTACTAGTTTTTTATTCTGTACAAATCTGTTGATTGTATGCAGGTATTTTAGACTTACTCTAAAGATTCAATATAACCAGTATTTATCTTAGATAAACAATTGATCGTCTTTGAAAGCATCATTGCATTAATAAGTATTTTAAGATTCATGAATCTTAAATTACTTTTAAAGAGTCGACGCAGCTTTGGTACGCCTCCCACAAAATGGAGCGATAATGCGAAAGTTGCGGGAGGGATGAGGGCAGCAATACAAAACAATCTTTGTGGCGTTCATTGGGCGCGTAAATTCATTTCATTTTTCATTCAGATGGTCATTGGCTAAGAAAAATATCATTTCTAATAATTAAAACTAAAATGGACAATTGAAAAACCGTATGAAAACCAGCGCAACAGCAATAAACATACGTTGATCTAACGTCAATCGTAACGATATAAAAAAAATAAAACTTTCTTATATCTAAAGCGCATTTTAGTGGATCTATTTACGTAGAAGAAATCTGGTAATTTTCCAATTTTATTTTTACAGCAGTATCTGGTGAGCTAATAAATATAACGTAATAGATAAGATAATGCATAAGCGGCTATAGAAGGGACTTATTCGAAAAAAAAATATTTTTCCAAATAAATTTTCGCTAGTAATAGTGACTTTCAAGTTATTCTTTAAATTACTTTTTTTGTACAAGAACTATGTTGGTATGGTGGTTAGGTTAGGTTAGGTTAGTCGTTCTTTCTTATTCTTGATTTTGATTTCTCTTTTGAGACATTGCAGATTATTTTTGGACGATGGATACGGTGATGTTTTGCCTTAAATTAATAATAAAAAACTAATAATAAACAAATAAAAAACTATCCTATCAATGAGTAACATATGATAGAATGAATAAATAAAAAAAAAACTATTTCCAATTCAAATAAGCGTGTTGCTGACCTGTGTTATTCACGCGAACCTATAAGACTTTCCCCTACCAAATATTGTCTAACGCAGGTAAAGAACTTTACTTCAAAAAAACTTTGTTAGACCAGTGCGAAAGGGAAATCGGAAATCTTGGCCGTCCTTTGTAAGTTATTATTTCGAGAACTTTTGTTTTCACTTATAGGCAAAATGTTTTCACAAACATGTTTTGAAGTAGCTTTCAGGATTTTTTCAGGGAAATCTGGTGCTGAAAGGCTTTTTTTTCGTAATAAAGATTATAGACAAAAGAAAACCTGAAAAGAAAATCTGTTATTACCACACTAAAAGGTTTAATTAAGACATCGATGAAGAGCAATTTATTATCTCATACAATTAAGATATAATCATTTCAATCCAAAAAAACGCCGTTATAAAATTTTATGCCAAGTCGAAGCAAATTGCTTTAAAAATAAGTACCTGACTGTGATTTAAAAAAACAAAAAACATACTGGATCTAAAGAGCTTTATTTTAAGATACTAAACGGTAAAAAGTAACGAGTGGAAAAGTTTCCATACTTTTGCATATTCAGCAGGATTAGTGGACACGTTTAAGATATAAAATAAAGAATGACGATGATGATGACGATGATTGCACGACAGTAGGAGGCTTGGCAATCAACACAGTACCTACATACATAGAAGTGAGAGCAGAATTTGAAAGAATAAGCAATTTAGTAAAATTAATCCTGCAGAGATTTCTTTAAGACTATGCATGGATCTCTGCCCACCCGTTCTGTATCTAAAATAATCACTTTTTTAGAGAAAAGTGACGTTAATATATTATCTCATCTGAAATCTCAACAACTGAATAACTGGCATAATATTTACTTTACATCGTGTTTAAGGCATTATGCACAGTGACAATTTTTATCAAATTGAACAATGGATCTGTGTGACCCACTTTTTCTTACACATTCACCATTCTGTAAGTATATACATAAATAAGGGTGGACCTTCATATCCGTTGGTGTACATAGAAGTCCAATAGTGCCATGCTGTTCTTTACGGTACCTTAGGAATGCAAGGGACCCACGCTGTTTTTATTAGGTTGCTAGGTCTCATTGTCTCCGAGCCCCCAACCATCGCACTTGAGGATGACCATCTAGGGGCTAAATAAGGCCTCTTTTTCGGAAGACGACTCGTAGTTTAAACACAAAGAATTATACTTTACAGTTAAATTTATTCAAACTGTACCATAACTAATATTCTGTGTCCACAAAATAAAGAAATTTACCGTGTTATAAATATTGAAGTAAACATTACTAATGTTGTTTTTTCTATTGAAGAATTTACTATAACATATAAAGGAACAACAACTACAGACGAAATATACAAATCAGCAAAATGTCACTTACTTCGTAACAAAAGGATGCGTAATCTGTAACCCAGATATCCATAGATTATGGATTTCCATTTATCGCGATCCTGGCACACCTCTCTCGCTTCTTCTACATCCATACATCTACGCATACAAGCACGTCGGTTACGGATACTCCTTATATCGCCCTTCTTTAGTTTGTCACTAATCTAATCATGATTTGATGGATGCTAAAATGGGTAAATA
>JWHW01033008.1:86953-101779 GCA_000931545.1 Papilio glaucus | reverse complement strand
AAGCAGGCAAATCTATTCTCGTTATACAAAAATATATATAAGCTGAACGACCCTCATAATTAAATTACCAATTAAAAACATCTATTACTAATTAAAAAACACATTTATAATGTTTTAAAACAATTTATTTTGCGCGCCATCTTGCATGTTTTTTCTAATTTTTAAACAAATGACTCAGCAAGTCACGTGTAGTAAAGCTTAATGTTATAATGTATTTGTCTATAGACGGAGAAACTACACAAATATGTGGATATGAAGATAATTAAAGATATCTAGAAAATGTTATCAGGACGAATCAAGACAAGTAAACAAACAATCTTCTGCATATAATCCCGTGAGAAATTTCCAGAGCTGGCGTGACTTTTGATATATTGCGCAACAAAATTAAGGCTCTATTCACAGTGACGGCATTTGTACTTGTGAAGACGAGTGCCATGTGCTCTATGATAAGAATATACACTAACAGACAGAAACGGAGACTTTCTTCAAGCATCATCGTCCTTAAATCGACTCGACAATCAACTTCAGAAACCAACAATATTTGTTTCTTGAATTGCATAAGCATAATGATAGGCTGTTATGGAAAAGCTGTCCAGGGTAGTACCATCCTTTATCATTTATCTTCTGGAATGACCATTATTTCAAGCGTGGTATTTTGTTTGTTTCCTGCACTGCATTATATTGTCATATGCAGACGTATACCATCTGTGAAGGAAGGACGTATACCATCCTCCACATCTAGTCTGTTAGTATTATAAAATATATATGAATGGAATAATAAATACGATCAAAATATCTCAAATGTGACACAGACTTTATACTGCTGATTTATATAAAACGTTCGCAACTGAGAACAAGTTTATTTCTGCGGCAACATTTGACACTAAGTTTTCATTGATATAACATTAAAAATGCAAGTTGAAGAAAAATACAATGATTATGACACAACGAAATTTGTATGTACAAGCACAGATGAACTTCCTTGCCATCTTGAAGCAGTCTTAAAGAAAATAGCCCGCAAAGAAGGCTACCTCGATTATAAAATTTTTAGTAGATCTATTTCCACAGAAGGTGGAAACTATATGGCTTCACTGTATGAGGTAGACCTAAAAGGTAAAACCAATGACGGAAACAAAGAAACCAATATGTTTATAAAACGTGTCATATCACAAGATCATGTAAAAGTTGTTGACATTTCGGAAATTTATTCTAAGGAATTGTTTTTCTATAATGATCTGAGTAAACTTTTCACGGAATTTGAAAATGAAGCTGCCGTACCTCCAGATGAAAGATATAAGTCTGTTAAATCTTACAATGAAAGTAACACAGAAACAATAATAATGCAAAATCTGAGCAAAGAAGGTTTTACTACAATTTACAGAATGAATGTGATGCCACTCAAGTTTGCAGAGTTGTCTGTGCAGCAGCTAGCAAAATTTCATGGCTTAAGCTTCATCATTGAACGAAAGCGACCAGAATATTTTGGAAAGAAAATAAAAACCTTAGAACAATCTATACAGTACAGCGACGATTACGTACAATTTTGCAAAAACATGTACAAATATTCATCAAGACATCTAAGCAGTGACATAAAGTTGAAACTAGATGGTAAGGTCGACGAGTACATAAAAATATACTTATCTGGTCTTGAAACAAAAGTTAAATGTCTGTGCCACGGTGACTACAGAATGAATAACATATTAATGAAAGTGAAGGTAATTACGCAATTTTATTTTCTAATTAAATGTCATTTGTAGATAGAATATAAATCTTAAAGAAGGATATACTTATTATCAACCGAGAATCTAGAGTCAGAACATTGGTAAAAAAAGTTCAGAAATTGTCCTGGAGATCAATCATCAAGTAGGCATTGCATTATTTTACCTATTTTTTTAAATATTGACTAATTAACATTAGGATCTCGATCTTTGGTTCATTTAATAAAAGTCAACAACTTTTCTTTCAGGAAGGTGAAATAACTGAAGTAATACCCGTAGACTACCAATTTATATTTTACGGTGCTCCAATAACAGATTTTATTTATTTAATATTTGGAGCCACGGACAAGGAATTCCGAAGAAAACATTTGAACTATTTAAAGGAAATGTATTATGAGACACTGGAAAAGTACCTCAAATATTTTGATATTCACATAGACACGGTGTATCCAAGAAAAGAATTCGAGATGGACTATCAAGATCATCTGGATCGCGGATTACAGGTCATGTTATTCATTGTACCTTTCATATTAACACTTGAAGACGAAATACCGGACTTCGAAAAAGTTGATTTATCAGAAGCAAAAGTAAACCTAGACAGCAGATACTACGACAGACTACAAGGTGTCGTAGATGATATGATTGATTGGGGCAAATTGTAGAACATTAATTATATTTAATTAAAAAATAAACCTGTTAAATATAATTGGATAGTGGAAATCTAGTTTTATTTCTTATTACTATTGCTTTTACGGTGGTAGCCAAATCATTTTTCCCTTTATTCCATCCAAAACAAGATACACATCAAATTATTTAGTAAATTTGATGCGTCAATTGTATTTTTCCTTTTATCGCATTATAAATTGATCAACCATCGCTCAGTACAACTCTGGGTATCTCAATCTAACTAACATTTATATGATTAAAGTCATAATAAAGACACAGACAACAAAGGTAATGTACGTTCTGTATAAATTCAAAATGCAATTTTGTTCAATTTATTTGAAATAACATCGCCATTTCGTGACACACCGCTTCGAAAATGCAAAACACTCACTGAATAGGTATTCATTGTCTCCGAGGAATAGGTGTTGTTTATTTGATACCATTTATGAGTAAATTTCCAAATGTAGATTAAACCCCCCGTTAACATAAAACCCTCTACGTGCGCAAGGTCATTTTGTTAACTTGCACCACTCCAGCTGATCATTGGATGGAATAGGCAAAAATCCTCCAGCGTATCATTTATCGTCTGGAATGACCATTATTGCAAGCGTGGTATTTTGTTTGTTTCCTGCACTGCATCATATTGTCATATGCAGACGTATACCATCTGTGAAGGAAGGACGTATACCATCCTCCACATCTAGTCTGTTAGTATTATAAAATATATATGAATGGAATAATAAATACGATTAAAATATCTCAAATGTGAAACAGACTTTATACTGCTGATTTATTTAAAACGTTCGCAACTGAGAACAAGTTTATTTCTGCGGCAACATTTAACATTAAGTAAGTTTTTATTGATATAACATTAAAAATGCAAGTTGAAGTAAAATACAATGATTATGAAACAACGAAATTTGTATGTACAAGCAAAGATGAACTTCCTTGCCATCTTGAAACAGTCTTAAAGAAAATAGCCTGCAAAGAAGGCTACCTCGATTATAAAAATTTTAGTAGATCTATTTCCACAGAAGGTGGAAACTATATGGCTTCACTATATGAGGTAGACCTAAAAGGTAAAACCAATGACGGAAACAAAGAAACTAATATGTTTATAAAACGTGTCATATCACAAGATCATGTAAAAGTTGTTGACGTTTCGGAAATTTATTCTAAGGAATTGTTTTTCTATAATGATCTGAGTAAACTTTTCACGGAACTTGAAAATGAAGCTGCAGTACCTCCAGATGAAAGATATAAGTCGGTTAAATCTTACAATGAAAGTGACACAGAAACAATAATAATGCAAAATCTGAGCAAAGAAGGTTTTACTACAATTTACAGAATGAATGTGATGCCACTAAAGTTTGCAGAGTTGTCTGTGCAGCAGCTAGCAAAATTTCATGGCTTAAGCTTCATCATTGAACGAAAGCGACCAGAATATTTTGAAAAGAAAATAAAAACCTTAGAACAATCTATACAGTACAGTGACGATTATGTACAATTTTGCAAAAACATGTACAAATATTCATCAAGACATCTAAGCAATGACATAAAGTTGAAACTAGATGATAAGGTCGACGAGTACATAAAAATATACTTATCTGGTCTTGAAACAAAAGTTAAATGCCTGTGCCACGGTGACTACAGAATGAATAACATATTAATGAAAGTGAAGGTAATTACGCAATTTTATTTTTTAATTAAATGTCATTTGTAGATAGAATATAAATTTTAAAGAAGGATATACTTATTATCGACCGATAATCTAGAGCCAGAACATTGGTAGAAAAAGTCCAGAAATTGTCCTGGAAATCAATCATCAAGTAGGCATTGCATTTTTTTACCTATTTTTTAAATATTGACTAATTAACATTAGTTTCTCGATCTTTGGTTTATTTAATAAAAGTCAACAACTTTTTTTTCAGGAAGGTGAAATAACTGAAGTTATACCCGTAGACTACCAACTTATATTTTACGGTTCCCCAATAACAGATTTTATTTATTTAATTTTTGGAGCCACGGACAAGGAATTCCGAAGAAAACATTTGAACTATCTAAAGGAAATGTATTACGGGACACTGGAAAAGTACCTCAAATATTTTGATATTGACATAGACACAGTGTATCCAAGAAAAGAATTCGAGATGGACTATCAAGATCATCTGGACCGCGGATTACAGGTCATGTTATTCATTGTACCTTTCATATTAACACTCGAAGACGAAATACCGGACATCGAAAAAGCTGATTTATCAGAAGCAAAAGTAAACCTAGACAGCAGATACTACGACAGACTGCAAGGTGTCATAGATGATATGATTGATTGGGGTAAATTGTAGAACATTAATTATATTTAATTAAAAAATAAACATGTTAAATATAATTGAATAGTGGAAATCAAGTGTTATTCTTTATCACTATTGCTGGTGGTAGCCAAATCATTTTTCCCTTTATTCCATCCAAAATAAGATACACGTCAATTTATTTCGTAAGATTTGATGCGTCAATTGTATTTATTTGATTAAAGTCATAATAAAGACACAGACAACAAAGGTAATGTTCGCTCTGTATAAATTCAAAATGCAATTTTGTTCAATTTATTTGAAATAACATCGCCATTTCGTGACACACCGCTTCGAAAATGCAAAACACTAACTGAATAGGTATTCATTGTCTCCGAGGAATGGGTGTTGTTTATTTGATAACATTTATGAGTAAATTTCCAAATGTAGATTAAACCCCCCGTTAACATAAAACCCTCTACGTGCGCGAGGTCATTTTGTTTACTTGCACCACTCCAGCTGACCATTGTTAGATCTTAGAATTAATATATGTCGTGTTACCTGTAATGTTTTTTTGTATTAATTGCTGGATGGATTGTACCCGGGTCTATTCTATTATTATCTGAATGAATCCGTCTAGACAATGGTTACAATTGCCCCATTAAAGCAACGTGGGTTGGACCTAAAAATACACGGAATAAACAATTTCCGTTAGTCGAAGCGCATACATTCAAATTACTTTTTGCATGTGCAAAACTGGCTTCCACGAATTACAGTTTTCTTTGTCGTGCTCGACATGAAAATGACTTGTGGAGTATGAAACAAACATTAACTTACACTTATTTGAACATGACCAGTTTTATAATAGTTTTACATATTAGATATTTCTTATAGCATAAGGGAGACAAACAAGCTGCGTGTCGCGTAGTATTAAGTGTGCCAATGAACATATGCAATACCAGACGAACTACAGACGCGCTGCCGGTCTTTAAGGACGGAGTACGCTGTCTTCTTGAAGGACCCTAAGTCGTATTGGTTTGGGAAACAGTTTTGGGACAGATCATTCCATAACGCGGTTATTCGAGGCAGGTTACTGCACTACTTAAGACCGCACTGTAGAAGTAGTGCCAACTATCAAGATCGTGAGGATGGTAGTTGGAGCTCTGTCGTTTTGAGCGAGCTTACTGGTCCTCTTGATCTTCTGGCATTTCGAAGAGATGTCTCTATGCATTGTTTTACTACATAGAGCTTGGTCGTCGAATTTATTTTATTTTTTACATTTATACTATCATGTAACAAGAAAACAAATTCCAGATATTTCTAGTTTTAGGCATAAATCCTTCGACCATTTTAATTTTACCTTTTGAGGATGTGCAACACGTAATACTAGAGTGTGTCCGGAGCTAACTATTTGGGATAATTTTATTTGTAAGGGTTCCTTTGAGGCCATATAAATGTCCTATCCATATCCTGGCCATTTATTTTGTGTTATAGTTGGCCGATAAACATATGTAAATGTATGTTTAAATAAATACATTTTGTAAGTAATTGTAAGACTTATAGGACAATGTTGGCTTACTACTGTTACTTTTCATAGTAATTAATACTTAGATATCTTTAACTGTTAGTTTCGGTTATTTAACTAAATAAAACCACATCGTTCAATGAACGTTATCTTTTATAATGTATTATAATTGTAGCACTAACTTTTAAGTAGTTCACAGAATATATATTGTTATACAAGTAATAGTATTTTATGACGGTCAAAGAACAGATTAAATTTCATTGTAAATTAAATTATTAATTGCATTAGCAATTATATCTGTACTAATATTGTAAATAAAATGAATGGGGCTATAGGTACAGTAGTGAGGAGTTAACATGTGTCTATTAAGGCTCGTCTGGCAATACACAATGCTGTACTAGTCCCTACTATAATGTATGGAAGTGAGAGCTGGGTTTGGCAGGAAAAGCATGCTAGTAGAGTTAATGCCGTTGAGATACGATCCTTAAGTAAAAGTATATTAGACGTGACTTTGAATGACAGGGTTAAAATTGCGTTATAAGGGAAAAGTGTGGTTTAAAAGTGGATGTTGTGAATATATTTGAGAAAGGTATGCTTCGGTGTCCGGGCATGCTGAAAGGATGAATGAAGGGAGAGTAAAAAAACAAATTTATGTTGCAAAAATGAGTGGCAGCGTTGTCAGAGGACGTCCAAGGAGAACTTATATCGATTAGATTAGTGACATACTAAAGAAGGACAATATAAGGAGCTCCTATAACCGACAAGCATGCATGCGTAGATGTATGGATGTAGAAGAAGCGAGAGAGGTGTGCCAGGATCACTATAGCATATTTATAAGCATAATTTGTAGGGCCTTTGAGAAAATACTTTTTCTGATACTGAAAAATCAATTGTAATTATACTAGTCTCTGACAGGTTTCCCCTGTCAAAATCTCTTTCCCTGTCAAAATCTCTTTCACTTCCCATTCTTTTGCTAATAAGGAAAGGACGGGATAAGGACCAGAATTAAGCATCCGACACCCACTCCTTAGATGCATACCTTATTTATAGAAATATGAAATTTTTGCAAACAAAGTATTTTACGTTAAAAATTGTACATTCCAAAATTTCCGATCAAAGTATAAAAAGTGTGATGGCCGCCATGTACGGTAAATGACGTTTGTTTACAAAAATTATGTCTTGCATGAAACAAGGTATACGTCTACTAAGGAATACGTCGACTTCACACATATGAAGTAGTGGTATTTCACGGGTCGAACAACAGAAGTTGTTGCGGGCTTTACCACTGTTAAAACTGTGGCTACAACCGACCCGATGTTGAGTGGCGATGCGGTTCAAGGAAGATACCTAGTTGCATAATAGATAATAGTGAGTGTGCATATCCTCGTGATAGTCGAACTGAATCACAGATGCTGGAAATTTCTACAATACGACAAAGACTAGTCTAGCGTTTGAAAGTTAAAATGGATCTTTGTCTGCAAACTAATTTTATAGTTACCATTAATGTTAAATACATTAAGACATTGGTAATTCTAAAATTAAAATAGAATTGATCAATAAGTCGCTAGCGAAGCATGCCTTGAACTTTTTGGCGTCGCCAAATTTAATTGTAATATCTTGAGACAAACCAATTTGAAAACACAGTCGTCGGTGTCATTTTAGCTATTTGAGAAGTTATAAGCAATTAGAAAGGCAATAAATGAGACCTCGACAGCCTCATGCTCTATAGGGGTAGATTCATCTATGAGATCTTTGCTCTTGGTAACAATTGTATTAGGGTGTTCGCATTTTATACTAGACTTATAGCCCGCCACTTCATATCAAATACTTATTTACATTCATTTTTTATGTTATTTTGTATTTTAATGTTATATTTTTTTCACTTTTCACCAAAAACTACATCACAGAGCGTGGTTTGGCAGTCTTGACGTACCCTGGTGGCACTATGGTGGTTGCATGTGGATGGTTGTAGGGGTGTAAAAGATACGAGGGTTGATAAAGTATTTTTGATAATACATAATATATGAAACTGAAGTAGCAATTGCTCGGCCATATCTGTTGAGCTAGCGACGTCAAATGGTGGAGGAAAATCAGGGAACGGAGGCCGCGGATGAGGACCAGAAATGATGACGTCGCTGGATGTCGTGTGCGACCGCACACACTCCGCATATTGTGGAAGGAATTAGGATAGGTTGATGATGATGCCATAATATGTAATTATTATTCATCTACATTATTCTGGAATGATCTATATCTGATGATTGCATAAGTAGAAGACGAAACAACTCAGCAAAGCGGTTGATTGCTAGTAAAGAAATAAAATTGTTCCATTTCCAAATGTTCCATAACTATTCGCCCTTGGAATATTGAATAGACGCCCTTTAAAAAACATTTGAGCCTATGATTAATGGTAATCCGTGAATAAACCCTCAAGCACGACCCTGCTCCATTTACATAATGAATTTCCAACGAACGCACAACGTCGGCAGTACCGGGGATATTGCACATTTTGCTTATCACAGATAGCTTACATAGACAAGAGAGCTAATTTTACTAATATACCCCAGTTTGTACTTATATCGATCAGATTAGTGACATAGTAAAGAAGGGCGATTAGGATTTAGGAGCGAGAGAGGTGTGCCATGAGCCAAATGAAAATCCGCGATATCTGCCTACCCCTGTTGGTTACAGGCGTCATAGCATATTTTATTTTGTTTGTACTTAAACTGCTTACCACGACCGCACAGAAGGCAAGCAGATCGATATAAGTTCTCCTTATACGTTGGTTTCGTTACTCTCTTTCTCTCTCATGCATCCATCAATCTCTCTTCGTTCAACAAAAGCCCGAGCCACCAACGCATACCTTTCTCAATTCTAGTCACAACATCCACTTTTAAGCCACACTTTTCCCTTATAATGCTATTTTTAATCCTATTATTCAATGTCACGCCTTACTTCTTAAGGATCGCATCTCAACGGCATTAACTCTACTAGCATGCTTTTCCTGCCAAACCCAGCTCTCACTTCCATACATTAAAGTGGGACAGTTCCCACCAGTGTACCAGCATTGTGTATTGTAACAGTAAACTAAACGTAAAATAATTAAAGCGATATAACTCTATTAGAGCAGTCAAGATACTAAAAAATTTTATACAGTGAAAATGTGTGAAACATTTTCGTTCAGGATTTCAACAAAACCGCTTTAAAATGAGATCAACGGGTTTGCGTGTGCCGAGTATAAAAAGTACTGGGTCTTTTTTAAGTTAAACCACAGGCTTCGGATGAATGAAAACCGCGTTAAAATCGATTTAGTGCTTTTCGTGACACGAACGAACGAATACTAAAAAATAATGAAAAAAAAAAACAGAGCTGTCTGTTGCACGAATAGGCTTGCTTGAACGGTAACCACGACCTCATAGACGACAGGTGTGAAGAAGAAATATTTTATACTTCTGCTTTTCATCTGGTGACTGGAGTGCCTGAGGCCCAAGTCCAGCGCCCTTCCCATGCTTTGCTCTTACCCTTTTCCTTTATATTCCGTCTGTCCAAAACAAAGGTAAAGCGTCTGCAACGTATTTGCTTATTACGGATGCCTAAGAAGAGCGGTAGTCACTTACCGTCTTGTGAACCGCTTGCTAGCTTGTCACCTTCTTCCATAGAGAAAACATTTCAGCATTTGGTTATCATAGTATGTGTAGTCCCTAGCTTTACCTTAGCTATTGCCAAGAATGAACTTTGGTATGAAAGAGAATTAGAACTCGTGTATAAAACGATCTGAATAAATATTAAAAACTAGCTGTTGCCCGCGGCTTCGCGCATTCGTTTCAATTTTTAACGTTTGAAATGTTAGTATGACGATTCCGCGTTTATTGACTTAATTATAGGTTGTCAAAAATGTTGTTATTTCCATAGAACGACACGTTACCACGGAAACCGATACTGAAAACTTCAAACTTTCGCATTTATAATATTAGTAGGATTATAAAGTAATTAGGCGTGCGTGCATGTGTGCGTGTGTGTGTGCGTGTGCGTGTGTGCGTGTGTGTGTGTGTGTTAATGTAGCTTTGTAAGTTCGGTAAAGACCTAATGCCACAATACAAGGTATATTGTCAAATGTACCGTTTAATAAAATGTAAATTTAGATGTTGAACCTTTGATCTTCTAATCTCGAGCCCTGCCTTAGGTCATTGAGCTGTCGTTGATATTAAAACTTCCAATGACAGAAAATTGTTTTAGTCAGTTATTGCATTTTTATCGTTAGGCATAGTGGAGGACGCCTCGGAAATCCATTAGAGTTGCCAGCAAAGTATCCATTACTGCCTTGTGGACAGGGGTGCGACGTTTTAAAACTTGATTGACGTAAAAACATAGAGTTACAAGACTTTATATTAATAAACTACATAAAATATAAATAAATAGATACCCAGTGGGGCAAGGTAATTTTACCGCGGGTGAAAATGGCGAGGTTTAGTTTTTTTTTACTGGACATAGATGGCAAACGAACAATCGGATCACCTTATTTTAAGTGACCGCGAAGAAAATGAGTCGCTTATGCATTGCCTACCTTTAATTTTACGATTTTTATTTGGTTGATAGGTAAAATAATACCTGTTCCCATTTATCCCCTTCCCATCCGAACATGAAATTGGGCCTCCGGCACCTCACTCGTCAGACGAAACGCAGAGTACTTCTACTTCACGCCTGTTTTCTGTGAGGTCGTGGTATTTCACCGGTCGAGCCGGCCCATTCGTGCAACAGATGTTGTTGTTGCGGGCTCTACCAGGGTAAAAGCTTGTTCCTTATATACAAAAAAGTACTACCAAAATCGGTAGACACAAGCACGTATGACTCTTTACATCCAGTACATAATTATTAAAAGTTATACAATACTTCTGGTTCTCACATCACGCATCACAAAATAATACCTTTCATATTTACATACAGCTATGTATGTGTTGAACTTGACAAGCGATCTGCATATTACACTGGTCCCATAAATACGACGTAGATTATTATTTATTACTCACTAATATGGCAACACATGTAATCCGTGTGTAATAAATTAACTGTTATATGGCAACATTGAATCATACGTCACTATTAGCGGTGTAACGTCATTTGTCGCAGTGCCTAAATGCTTTATTATCACAGTTACGTTTCGATAATCTCTTCAGCTCACTTACCTAAGCTTCCTTGTCGATCTATTATTAAATCATTAACTGACAAGCGAGCAAGCAGTCCATCTTACTTTAAGCGCCACCAATTGCAACAGGCTAATGAGTTGCAGATGCATTGCCTATTTTTTAACGGACAGAGGAGGAATTAAACAGAAAAAAAAAGCATTTTTTTTTTTCATTCCTTTCCTTCCATTTTCTTTTTATTCCCTCCCCGTTCAAATCCTCCTCACCTTCGCAGCCGCAGACGAGGAGTAGAATTAGGCTCCGGCTCCTCACTCATCAGACGAAACGTTAAGTTTGTTATTTACATTGTATACAAATGTAATTTAGATGGTGATGGAAATGGTAACATTTATAAATGTCAAAGATAACATTGTTTTTAATCTTAGCTGCCAGTAGAGAGTCCTTAAATAATTTTTCAAAGGTAACCAACATCCAAATACAATACGAGTTCGTGAGCCGCTGCGTTAGCTGTTGAAGGCCATTTGGTAAATCTAAAATAAATGACGCGTTAAGGTGGCTGACTTCGACACTTAGCGGCGTCGACACGTGACACGAACGGACTAATACCTAAATAAGTAATGAAAAAAAACGAGCTGTCTGTTGCACGAATAGGCTTGCTTGAACGGTAACCATGACCTCATAGAAGACAGGTGTGAAGTAGAAATATTCTGCGTTTCGTCTGATGAGTGAGGTGCCGGAGGCCTAATTTCAATCCTCTTCCCCTTCCCATCTTTCCTCATAAGGATAGGATAGGAACGGGAAGAGGATTGGACGGGGAGGGATTAACGGGGAAAAGGAAATATCCTTATTCCTGTCTATGCCCTCCTCTGTCCATTAAAGGTAGGCAACGCATCTGCAACACATGTGCTTGTTGCGGATGTCTATGGGTAGCGCTCATATAACATCAGGTGATCCGCTCGCTCGTTTGGCACCATAGCGGTAGTCACTTACCGCCTTGTGAACCGCTTGCCAGCTTGTCACCTTCTTCAATAGAGAAAACATTTCGGCATTTGGTTATCATAGTATATGTAGTCGTACAAGTCCCTAGCTTTACCTTAGCTACTGCCAAGAATGAACTTTGGTATGAAAGAGAATTAGAATTCGTATCTAAAACGACCCATCCGCATATTAAAGACTAGCTGTTGGCCGCGGCTTCGCGCATTCGTTTCAATTTTTTAATGTTTAAAATGTTAGTATGACTATTCCGCGTTTATTAACTTAGAATTATAGGTTGTCAAAAATGTTGTTATTTTCATAGAACGACACGTTACCACGGCAACCGATACTGAAAACTTCAAACATTCGCATTTATAATATTAGTAGGATTATTAAATTAGAATTTAAAATTTGACATATTCAATCTTCACAAATTTGTGTGTTTGTGTGTGTGTGTGTGTTAATGTAGCTTCGTAAGTTCGGTAAAGACGTAATGCCACAATACAAGGTATATTGTCAAATGTACCGTTTAATAAAATGTAAATTTAGATGTTTAACTTTCGATCTTTTAATCTCGAGCCCTGCCTTAAGTCATTGAGCTGTCGTTGATATTAAAACTTCCAACGACAGAAAATTGTTTTAGTCAGTTATTGCATTTTTATCGTTAGGCATAGTGGAGGACGCCTCGGAAATCCATTAGAGTTGCCAACTAAGTATCCATTACTGCCTTGTGGACAGGGGTGCGCCGTTTTAAAACTTGATTGACGTAAAAACATAGAGTTAGAAGACTTTATATTAATAAACTACATAAAATATAAATAAATAGATACCCAGTGGGGCAAGGTAATTTTACCGCGGGTGAAAATGGCGAGGTTTAGTTTTTTTTTACTGGACATAGATGGCAAACGAACAATCGGATCTTCTTATTTTAAGTGACCGCGAAGAAAATGGGTCGCATATGGATTGCCTACTATTAATGGAAAGAAGGGGGGATTGATAGATAAAATAATACATTCCTGTTCCCATTTATCCCCTTCCCATCCGAACATGAAATTCGATCTCCGGCACCTCACTCATCAGACGAAACGGAGATTACTTCTACTTCACGCCTGTTTTCTGTGAGGTCGTGGTATTCACCGGTCGAGCCGGCCCATTCGTGCAACAGATGTTGTTGTTGCTGGCTCTACCAGTGTAAAAGTTTGTTCCTTATATATACAAAATAATACTACCAAAATCGGTAGACACGAGCACGTATCACTCTTTACATCCGGTACATAATTATTAAAAGTTATACAATACTTCTGGTTCTCATATCACGCATCACAAAACACTACCTTGCATATTTACATACAGCTATGTATGTGTTGAACTTGACAAGCGATCGGCATATTACACTGGTCCCATGAATACGACGTAGATTATTATTTATTACTCACTAATATGGCAACACATGTAATCCGTGTGTAATAAATTAACTGTTATATGGCAACATTGAACCATACGTCACTATTAGCGGTGTAACGTCATTTGTCGCAGTGCCTAAATGCTTATCAAAGTTACATTTGGATAATCTCTTTAGTTTACTCACCTAAGCTTCCTTGTCGATCTATTATTAAATCATTAACTGACAAGCGAGCAAGCAGTCCATCTTACTTTAAGCGCCACCAATTGCAACAGGCTAATGAGTTGCAGATGCCTACTTTTAACGGACAGAGGAGGAATTAAACAGAAAAAAACATTTTTTTTTTCATTCCTTTCCTTCCATTTTCTTTTTATTCCCTCCCCGTTCAAATCCTCCTCACCTTCGCAGCCGCAGACGAGGAGTAGAATTAGGCTCCGGCTCCTCACTCATCAGACGAAACGTTAAGTATGTTATTTACATTGTATACAAATGTAATTTAGATGGTTATGGAAATGGTAACATTTATAAATGTCAAAGATAACATTGTTTTTAATCTTAGCTGCCAGTAGAGAGTCCTTAAATAATTTTTCAAAGAGAACCAACTTCCAAGTACAATATACGAGTACGTAAGCCGCTGCGTTGGCTGTTGAAGGCCATTAGGTAAATCTAAAATAAATGACGCGTTAAGGTGGCTGACTTCGACACTTAGCGGCGTCGCCATTTGAAAAGAAATGATTAATAGTCAGCGTTGCTAATGGAGGGCCTCTGTTAAGCAAGGTCGTAGCCTTGCTGTTCCCGACAAAGCTACGGGCGACTTCTTACAAGACTTGGTGACTTCAATTAATGTGCTATTTACAGAAATTGCGTAATTAGGAAATACCAAATAAAGGAAGGAGGTTAAACTTTAGTTAATTTAGAGTTGTTAATAAATAATTTTATTATACATCGATTATTACTAACAGAAAGAGTCAGCAGTAAGAACACCACTTTGCATGAATTAACAAGCTCGATTGGGTGGGTATCACGACTTAATGGAGTACAGAGAACATACGTGGAATAAAGTTTTTATACCTCAGCTTTTCATCTCATCTTTTGTTCCTTTAGTTTGGTT
>JWHW01033008.1:68172-86904 GCA_000931545.1 Papilio glaucus | reverse complement strand
ACTTTTAAGCCACACTTGTCCCTTATAATGCTATTTTTAATCCTATCATTCAATGTCACGCCTAACATACTTCTCAAGGATCGCATCTCAACGGTATTAACTCTACTAGCATGCTTTTCCTGCCAAACCCAGTAAAATTTCCCAAAAATCATAAAATGATGTTATAGAAAAATCAGTTGTGCACGTTCTGACAGTAAAATATTAACAGACAATATGGCAGCGGAAAGTTCGCGAAAATATTCATTTATCATGACTTCGTACGTTATATCCGACGAGCATATCACACACAGATATTATAATCATATTGTAGAAGAGAGAACAAAAATTATTAGAAGAGAGAAAAGAAAGAGCTTTCACAAAGTTCTCACTGTGTTGAAGCATTTTCGGTTTTAAGTAAATAATTAGCGTTAAAAAGGTCTACGTTAACATTAAAATTATAAAACTACGTTGTTTAATAACTTGAAATGAAGTAAGTTTTTTTAACTTTCTGCTTAGTTTCATTCGTTCGTTACAGCCAACAGACTCCCATGATCGGTGCTTTGCCACCCTCATCCAGTAGACTCCAGTAACCTTGATCATATCATCAGACCATCTTGTTCGAGGCCTATATCTACGCTACGATCGTACGCGCCAGCCATTCCAAACCTTTTAGCTCCACTTTAAAGCAACAAATTTAAGCGATCGATTTTATTCACGTATACCGTGTGTTCTTTTATTAACATTGCTCTATAAAAACTAGAACTACCTTCAACTCGTTGCAGCGAACCACTTTCCATAATGATATAGCGTCGGGCGCATCCAGCTGTTTTGACTCGGTTACTCGAGCAGCGTACGCTTTCCACAAAATACCACCGATGCAGTTCTCAAATTGGAATATAAATTTGTTCTAGATTCAACGACGAGAACTTTTTTACAGTAGAATTTCACGATAGATGTATTATTACAGACCCTTTAACGTCATAAAACTAGAATACTAGAATACTGCGCGTATGACAGTATTAAAGTTAGCATGCTAGTGCTATTCTGCTGCCTAAATGGACTGACGCTGCTAGAAGAAGGACCTAACAGAAAAGAGGAGTAAATAAGAGGTATTCTATATTTCTATGAAGAATACATAGTTATAGGATTGCAACTAATGTCTATTAATCATCCGTGCGACGCTAAGGTCGCGGCGGGACAAACCTATAAACCTACCTTATCTATAAACTATTTGAACGTTAATTTCTACACCAAAATGTCTAATCTATAAACTTTAAATCACGCTTTGTACCTACATTCCAATAGAATTATATACGAGCGTATTAAAACTTTACCGCACTAATAACAAAGTTCAAAATGAGTTAAAAGCTAAATAGTGATGTTGGAGTTAGATAAGTCGATCAGATTAGTTATGAATTATTCAGGTATCACGTTGTTGACTATGAATTGCGTTAAACAATACATAAGGACTTTACTTAACATCAGTATTCTGACGCGGTTCTGAAGAGCCCTCGGTAAATATCAAACGTTTGGGAATTCGTGGACTCAAAGTGATTTACTTTAGAAGTTAACTATGAACTTATTTAATCGAAGCTAAGTTTTAACCAGAAGAGCCGCAGCTTGCCTGCAATCTGCAACAACAATTTCATATTTGTTATGCACATATACAAATAATTTTCTGTTAATTTAGAATTAAATCCGCCTAGTTTAATAAATTAAATCTCAAACCAAGCATACAACTGCAAGACCTCAAGATACTATGAGCTTATTCTGCATAGATCAGAGTATAAATAGTAATTGACAATAAGAGGGTACTTCGCCTGCAACTCTGACATTGGAACGTCTGACACCTTAGTCCCCACCGTGACCATGAGCGCTGTAAAGTACTAGAAACGTCGGGAATCAAAAAACTTAAAATATAGGCGATAAAATCCAATGTGTAGTATTCGCACAAATATAAGATATTGAAGAAGAATTAAGTAGGCCGAAGAACAGAAGAGACTGTCGCTTTCAAGTTGTTCACTTCCTATGAAACTTGGACGCTGAGCTTTCAGACAAGTTCAAACAAATTCATCTATCCACAACACACTGAATTCATTTTTATATCAAACAGCACATTTAGCAACGTGTGAAATTCAAATTTAACAATTCACAGCACGAACGGAAAACATCGAGCGGGCTGACTGCCATGATGAGGGCACCGGGCACGGTTTGCGAGCGACGGCACTCCGGTCCACGACTTTGACATTTAATAGGTAAGGGAAACATTTTCTTCGCATTTTATTTGAAAATTCAAGACATTTTTTTCCAAGTTTATTCACATTTAATTACATTATAAATGTGCCATTGTTTTCTATGACTTTTTGCCATCTGGAAATGATCTGGTTGCCGTAGAAATTTTGGAAGTAATGAGCTAAAAACGCGACAAGTCGTTCTGAACAGCTCAGTAAACAGCTAATCTGCAGGTGAAAGGTCAGGACTATAAGTCATTAACGCCTCCCAGCAAAACTCTTTTAAGTTTTGGGGAGTGGTTAAAGATGTGTGTGGTCTAGCTTTGTCGTAATGAAAAACAAAGTACATTGGCGGTTATTCTTATTATTGGTGTACTGTTAACAGTAAAGTCTACGACGAAAATATTTAGAGAATATTTTACTAGTTTATATATTCAACTAAGCTGAAACCTGTTCTGAGACATAGTTTACGAAAATAGTCGAATAGCGGATTCGAACCCACCATGTTGGCTATTGGCGTTATAATTATAACATGAGGTAATTATTATAATTATATAATATTGAAATTATGTTGTTCTTTATGTACTGTTATGGAAATTTTTTAACCAATAGAACCCTAAATTGCACTATTTTTCTCAAAAATATTGTAAGTAGTTTATAATAAATGATTATTAGTTAAAGAACTTAAAGTAAAATACTTAAAATGAAAGCTAAATCTAAAACACATTCTAATATGGAATCAGCATCATTTAACCGGCAGTTCCACTAACCGCCGAGCTACTTCACTGCATTATTTAATTGGAAACCTACACGGAACTCCACTTCGATTTACAAATAAAATAATATCTTTCCATTACGGTTAAAGCCTCTACTATAATTGCCTTCTTTCTCTGTCGATTTGAAAGTAGTATTAAGAGCTTATGCACTCAATACTAATTTAAAATCGAATGTTATAACGTCGGAAACGTGTAATAAGTGAAGTAGATTGCGCTATCAAAACGTTTAGTGTATAACAAGCGGACTAGATGGCGCCACTAGTGTTTTAGAACGCGCTATAGAAATGCAATGTGAATTACGTTAGATTTTTTGGTTATCATTTTATCTGCGCTTATTCAATAGGAGCTTTGTGAGCTACCCAGTCTCTACCACTTCCACCTTTGTGACTTTGTGGGACTGCTCACTCGATATCAAGGAAATACTCTTGATTGCCAACTATTTGCTTACACCTTTGTGCGACAGCTGCCTTGTACGTCACTTGTTGATTCTTAAATTAGTTACTAACTGTGTAACTTGTACTCTGTGATGTGTACACCAGTTTTAATATTTATTTCAATAAATTACATTATCAATTGGATATAAGTACATTGGTGAATATTTACAGATTACCTTATTATTCGCAAGTAATACCAGTATTGTATCATTAAAAGAAATAACTTTAGAATCATATAAAGTTTCGCGAAAAGTAAGTTATCTTTAAAGTTTTTTCTACGGTCGTGTAGCCATAGTATTTACGTCTTTGTTCGTTTGGTTGTATGTTTATAAAACGCAACTAACAAAGCGGTAAGTGAGCAACGTTCAAAGAACTCTATATAGAATCAAAACAGATGTATAAGTTGACAATGATTGTTACGTAATGACGTTTACTCATGAAGATACAGCATTTTCAGATTGTTAACATTATTTAGGTATATCCCCTCAAAGAAAGAACTTTCTCTATACCATACATCCTCAAAATATCCTCACCCACGCCCATCCAATGAACTCCAGCCACTTTGACCAGATTGTCAGTCCATCTTGTTGGAGGCCTAATTACGCTGCGTCGACCATTACGTGGCTACTACGTTACCTTGCAGGCTCTATGAGCAATGTACCCTAGGCAATACCAGTCAAGTTTCACATTCCAGAGGCAAGTCAATTGCCTGGTTCTGCGGCTGTTTAAATGAGTGAATATACACTACAAACTATAACTAACACGCATATATGTACAAGGAGAGCTTGATTAAGTACCTACATAACTTCATCAACGGAGAGCAGTTCCACTCTTGTCGGTGGATCAATCTCCATTCCTTCCTGCATTATACCTTTCTCTTTGCCTCGTGCGATACGTCTGCTTTCTATTTTATTTGTTCCATAAACGGTCTTCTCGGCCTTACACTTTTCCCTTCTACTAATTGAGGGTATAAGATTGTTGTGTCGCATCGGTGTTCCAACATTTTCCCTCTTCTACGGCAGTCTAGTTTTTCAACTTTCATTTTTTCTATATAACGTGTTCAATCAATAACTGTTAAATAATGGAGTCGTTCGGAGATTTAAGCAACTTCATATGAAATCAACCCACATTATTAATTAATGCCAAAAACTTTGAATATATTCGTAATTTTCGTCATTATTTAAATTTCAATAAATCTATTTAATTACTATAAGTTTGTTGAATTTAATTTGATCGATTTGTTTAATTTGAGTAAACCTTATTGCCTAGGCATTTATTTGAATACCTACATTAAATTGAATCATTTTTAAATCGGTCAATTTGTTTATCAATTTCCAAGTAATTTATTTATATATTTATAAAGTTATAAAGTTGACAACTGACCTCAATTTATTCGCATAATTCCATGTTAATATGTTGCAGTTTCATCATTCTTTGGAATTAAACTGAATTTAACGAATGTTTCCAGATCATATACCTCGCATAGTTTTAATCCCTGATGCACGAATGCTGAACATGAAGATCGCCTGATCTGTGATCACCGCCGTCCATGAACATCTTCAACAATAGGGTGCTGCGGGTTACTTCAAGGATCTTAAAACGGATTCGTCCACGAGGCTGTTCGAAACAGGAAGTTGTGAAAACCATATTGCAGAAAGCCAACCAAAGATGCAATTTAGAGCTCTAGTAGTAGTAGGGCGGGCTACTTCTCCGCAACTCCACGACTAGCGCGTATTTTGCGTGTTTTATTTAGAGCTCTATCGTCCTGTACCTACGACAGTGAATAATTAAAAACAGTTCTTCGGAATTTATTAATTTATTAAAAAATATATGGACACTCACTCGTACATACTTCGATCATCCTCTTTGTCTTCATATTTAATAAAATAATTTAGTTTAGTTAAAGGTACTTTATCAGTGAGCCAATATATCACATAGAGTTGTCTTAATTTAGCTTTCCATCAGTACATCATTAGTAAGTGGTATCTTATTAATAATGTATTACTGCTCTGTAGATATATTGATCAGAGAATGTCTAATCATATTAAACTTTAATTCTTAGTAGTGGCGTACTCTCATAGAGTTGGAGCACGAGAGACAGAGACCCTTAGGGAGGGTAAGTGGTTAGCGTGACGTCAACCTATTTTTTTTTATTAATTGAACAGTGTTGGCCCTAGATTTAGCTAGACACTTGTGATTTAGCAATTTACATATTATCTGACATATAATCTAGGTCCTGATCAAATAACAGATGAGGGTATAACTTCCTTATGCCGTATCATATACTATATGGTTTTCATCCACAGACTGGGTGATTCAAAATGAAGATTTAGACCTTCATTTGGTTTTAAAATATTAACAAATTGAGAAGTATTATGGTGATTGTTGAAGAAGTAAATGTCAGTTGAGACGTTACTGATAACAATGTTGGTGTATCCGTGCGGAGCCGGGGGGCGTTGTTAGTATTAGTTCATTTTAGTGAGTAAATACTTCGCAGACGTTGGCCGACTGCGGTTGTTCTCGACTCTGGCACACGTCCAAATGTTCAGCAATATCATTTGTATTATTTATTGAATAACTCACTAAAATATCGTTTATTGCCAATAGCTATTGTAACGTAAACTTTCTAGTACAACAGAATACGTATTCTATTGTATATACACCATAAAAACGAAAATTGTAACCATACAAGTATTTTAAATGGTAACAGTGTAAGGCTGCCTAGCCATTGGAGCGGTAATGAGCCAATATTAACCAATCAAATCAAATCTAAGCTCCGCTTCCGTGCGTTACCATTGACGCGGAACGAGGAAGCGGAGGGGAGCGGGCAAGTAGTCGGGAGCCAAGTCGCAGACTGTGCGGCTCTAGGCCAAAAGCAAGCGATGACTCATTCTTAGTAAGCGGACAGTTTAGTTTTTCTGTTTCTCCGCTCCACTTCTCCGAAATGTATGATCTTTGTCAAATGAAGCAGGAAGGAGTATACTAGATTGGTTAATATTGGCAGAGCTCCGTTCCAATGGACAGGCAGACTATAGTTAAAATTGGATTTGGTTTGGTTTCGGAAATTACTATAATACTTTTGGCTTTACCTTTACTTCACTTTACTTTATAAAAACAATAGAAGGCAACCTTAGGCTGCCCTAGTTTGCTCCTTATTCTATAAAAAAAAAAAACATAGTCCCAGTGTTAAAAGCTAATGGAAGAGTGGCATAAAACTGAAATACTGAATATTTCGCAAAATCACTCCGATTTACATCCTGTTCCAAATAGAGGCTTTTATATGAACTCCATTAGAATTTCTGATGCTTTAACATTAAGGTCAGCTTTTAAAATAGCGCGCATTTAGGTTATCGTCGGGTAGCCTTGCTATCGGATGGATAGAAAACATCAGACGTTAGGCATACCACTAATCTCCATCCAGTTGTCCTAGAAAAAGGACGAAGCGATTTGAATCTTCTTTCTTTTGTTTATGGTAGAAGATGGCAAACGAACAAGCGGATCACCTGATGTTAAGTGAGCGCTATCCCTATGGATGTCTATACATCCGCAACTTGTCCGCAACAAGCAAATGTGTTGTGCGTTGCCTACCTTTAATGGACAGAGGAGGGCATAGACAGGAAAAAGGATATTTCGTTTTCCCCGCTAACACCCTCCCCGTCCAATCCTCTTCCCGTTCCCATCTTATCCTTAAGAAGAAAGGGTGAGAAGGGGAAGAGGACTGAAATTAGGCTTCCGGCACCTTACTCATCAGACGAAACGCAGAGTACTTCTACTTCACGCCTGTTTTCTATGAACGACCTCACCGGTATTTCACCGGTCGAGTCGGCCCATTCGTGGAACAGATGTTGTTGCGGCTTTATTCACTATAAAACATGTATAAAGAACTTTACGAAACGATTCGCGCTGGAGCTCGGTGTCGTGAAAATTTACCGGGAAAGTAACCCGGAGTATTAAGTAGTCCGGACGACAAGCCTCATTCAAGCTGACTTTACCGATGGTAATTAAGTCTTATATCTTAAGTGATAGAGTACATCCATATAATTACATTGTATGTAACTTCTAGATAAAGTATTTCATATTTGTCCAAGATCCTCGATTTGAAGAGTCCGACGACCATGACACTTTAATATGTTGATCCCTATATTCTAATATTAGTTTTCGATTGGTTAATTTTAGCAGTGACGTCAGTGTGCTACGAGATTCGAACGAAGTCAGACTTTTTCCTTTTACTTTCTTTCAATAAACCCGCTATTAACAAACAAACTAGAAGTTTCTAGCTTCGAAGTTTGCTGAGTGCAAAAAAGCGACGCGTACACTTCTTTTAATGAATCCGAAGTCGACGACTAAAAATAAAGTCAATACATTCCAACATGCGGTGTTGCCAAGAGTTATAGTGGCGCAAAGTTCGGACGCCAGCCACAGGTAACATAATAATAATATTTTTTATCTGAATTTAATAAATGTAAGCTTGAACTGTCCAATTCTCAGAATGTGTAGGACGTGCAATGACCTCAGCAAGGAAAATTATGATATCAATGTCTAACTAACATACAGGACAAATTCTTTCAACTTTAGAGGCAGACCTAATCTTACCTATACAATTGCCTTGTTCGTTGCTTTATAAATACTAAAATGTATAATTTATATTATATTAATATACGTGGAATGTTGTGTTTACTTATTTTTGGCTAAATTATGAGCACTGTATTCATTTTAATATTGTTAATTTCAAAATAATTAAGCCATTGCTAGATCTTTATTAAATAAATATATCATAAATTTCTTTACTAAAACAACGATAGTCTCCGTAGCAGCTAGCTAAATTAGTGCTTATATTTTTCTGGTTTTCGTAATCCACTCTCTTGCTTGTAAAATGTCATAGAAAAGAAACTCAATATGTTCGTGATTCTTGCGATCAATTCTTTTATATTGATATTATCTGTGGACAAATAGTTGCACGCTTGATCGTTGCCAATTATTTCTTCAAATAAAAAAAAAACAATCTACCTTTATCTAGTTTTTTTTTTAAATAAAAAAGGTAACTTTACTCCCAGTTGCAAGTACATACAATATCCGCTACATTTAGAAGTTGGTTTCAAACACGCAAACGCGTTAAATATCCCATAAAAATAACGATTTGTATAACGCAATGAAAATAAACGTAAATTTTATTGCATAACTGCTCCAACTTCCTGCTTTATAGGTGGGCAGCTGAATTTAATAAATGATTGGGTCGCGGTGCTGAAGGGTCATGAATTGGCTCGTAAACAATACTTAAGTGTGTAGCCAACGGAGTACGTTGGTATAAGGAAATCGATCTGTTATCGCAAAGCCTGAATTAAATGAGGTTTTATCGTGACTTTATTTGGTAACAAAATCACGAACGCTTTGAGAATCTTATCGGTGAAAGATATAATACTAATAAATAATTACGAGAAGTCACGATAAGTTAATGTAGTTTCTTAATCTTTAAATCTAAAGACTCTAGATCAATGGTTCCCAACCAGTGGTCCGTGGACCACCAGTGGTCCGCAGAAGCTAAAATATGGTCCGCGAATGATTTTTTAATTAAAGTTTCAGTTTGATTATTACAGTTTATTTTTATTATACCTACATAGTGGTCCCTGCCAACAAGAATAATACAAAAGTGGTCCCTCACTAGAAAATGGTTGGGAACCCCTGCTCTAGATTAAAAGCCGAATTCTCCAGACTGGCTTGAAATTTAGAGTAGAGAGTTAGACAGTTGTAAAGAGGGCACGGAATTTCGTCGGAACGGTGGGAAAATAATGTACTGCAAGAATGAGTGCTATATTTGGAGTTACATTACGAATTTGATATATATTTTTTACCTGCGAAAGCGCCCTGTTAAAATGTAAAAAGCCCATGTCAATAGGCGAGTCAAAATTGTCGGCTCTCCGCTGTCGTTGCGCAACAAAGTTGAAAAAAATAATAACAGAGTTAAACGGCACATACGGTTTAAATTTCATAGAGTTAAATTACACACGAGAGTACTAGGAGCACAGAATTTTCAAAAGTAATTTGAATTTAATGTGTTGATTTTATTATCTAGATATTAATAATGAGAACAGAAAGAACAATGAAAATTTACTACCGTCCAAGCTTTGTCGGTATATAGACTCATAAGACATACATATATAAACGTGTAATTCATAGATATGTTACACCTAATACCATATAAATTCAAATCATGAACGATATAGTCGATGTGACTAAATATGTATGTGAATGAACGAAGAAAATTTACATTTTACAGGACTGTGATTCGACAGTTGCATATTATCGAGCGTAAAATTTACATTTTACAGGACTGTGATTCGAAAGTTGCATATTATCGAGCGTAAAATATCAAAAGTACGCGTCACGTAAGACACATTTCGTTACGCGAGAGAGAAAAAAGATGTAACTGTTATCGAGAAAAAGAGACAGACAAATACGCTCAAAATAATAGCAATGGAATAACATAACGTCGGGTAAGCACGTGTTGTATGGAAATTTATACATTTTGTGTAGACGCAGACCTTCAAATGTAGACTATCTAAGCACGAATAGATTCTGTATTACGGGCATTAAATTACTATTCTTAGTGATAATGTAACGTACACAATAATAAACAATTATTTGTCTGAATGTACGATTCTATAAAACTGTACATTGAGGATAATGTGAGGCAATATATAATACAACATACACGCACCCTTCTTACATAAATAACAAATCTAAACATTGGGTAAGCAGTAGGACAAACTTAAATAAACTTAACTTATTTACTTAGGATTGGGAAACGGTTCAAACCACAGGTGTAAGAAACTGTACACTTGTAGAGTAGACCATCACTAGAAAGTTTTAAAATATCGTATAAAGTGACTAAAATTAGAGACAGAGGTTATGTTGGTTATGCAAATAATAGTTAATATAATAAAGATAAATTTAAAAAATACTTTCTTTTAAAACACATGTTAAGATAGACAGCGACCACTTTCTGCATTTTAAGAACTTTAAGGGTGCTTGTATAGTCAGGTACAACAGTAGTTAATAGTAACGCGGAGCGTAAGGGGAGGGGAGCGGAGGAATAGCGCGGCACGAAGTTGCGGACTGTCCGGCTCCGACCGAGGGCACACGATGACTCATTCGAATCGAGCGGACAAATTAGTTTTACCATTTCTCCGCTCCGCAGCGTAGCGGAGCTGTAGGGGATCGGAGCGGAAGGTAGATTTTAATAGTTAATATTGGCACACCTCCGCTCCGCTTTAATTGATAGGCAGCCTTAAGTTCACAAAGGGGCAACAATCAAGCGTACCGTCTGGATCTGCTTTAATTTAAAATTTTAGACGAATTTGATTTGATTTTGGACAGGTTTGGTCTGGTGTGTGACAGACGAGTTATATTTCGTACTTTATACACCCGCTACTCTGTGTGTTTGAATTGATATTTTATTTATTTAAATTATAAGATAAATTGGCTATGATAGTACACAATACACAATTTTACTTTAATTAACAGTTCAGTCAGAGAGAAACTGAGAGCTTCACGTGATTTCATTGTTGTTTGAATTAAAAATATATATATAAACATACATACCTCAGTGAAATGGACGCCTTTGTTTAAATACTCCAGCTATTTGTTTTGTTCCCGTCGGGCAGTTTGAGCGAGATTTTTTTTTGTTACGTATTTTTATAAATGTTTGTAATATTTGCAACTGGTGGTTGTTTAAATTAACCATAACTTGTTTACAAGGGTGTATAATAACACGTCATTCTTCAAAATAGGGCTGTTTCGGCTACCGGAGATTGATTAGTAAACACATACTCCCGAAAACAACAACAGCATCAGTTGCACGAATGTGCCGGCTCGACCGGTGAAATACCACGAACACGCCTTCTTCTGTGAGAAGGCGTGAAGTAATATTCTGCATTTTGTGAGGTGCCGGAAGCCTAACGTAAGTCATTTTCCTCTTCCCATCCTTTCTTAATGAGAATAGAATGGGAAGATGAAGAGGATTGGACGAGGACGGGATGGATGGTGAAAAGAAATATCCCTTTTCCCGTCTATCCCCTCTGTCCATTAAAGGTAGGCAACGGTAAAAACTGTCGCGGATACCTATGGGTAGCGGTCTCTTAAAATCATAAGACCTGCATGCTCGTTTGCCACCTTGTTCCATAAAAAAAATGTCTTCTTTCTGAGTCAATGGCGTGACGTGACGTCTAATTCATTTATTTTAACTTAATTATTTTTATTATTATAATAGACCCGCCGAGCAATCCGACCCTTCTTAATTCAAGTATCGGACCCATCAAAACTTTTCGACCGAATCGAGATTCCGTCAGTCAGCAACAAAAACAAAAACTAGTTAATTAATGGAAACAAACTCTGAATTGAGCAGCAAATTCTATTAGAAGTTTAGGACGGCAAAACAGACAAAAAGCTGCGACGTACAGTGAGTGGCCATTCTCGTTTAATTTTTTATACGCACTCTGAAATAGACAGACACACAAATTGGTTAGAACTATATATACTAGTATTTCATAATTTAGATTTTAAATAGTAGAATTAAATAATATTTTTTTCTGTTTCGCGAATCTCTCGCCCATGTTATTACGACATTCTTGCTTAGCGTTATTTTTTTTGCTCTTCTTCTCAGTTCCCTTGATTGATGTTAATTATATCTATAAGCTATAACCTTCCTTAATAATTGGGCTATCAACTACAACAATAATTTTTCAAATCCGATCAATAGTGCCTTAGATACGTTCAAACAAACATGTCAGCTTAATTATTAATTAATTATAGATAAACTAAAGCTGACCTGTAATCTCACCTTATGTTTGTGCCATTGTGATCGATGAATACACAAATCTTAGCTGTAACACAACCCATATAATGCTTGGCCATGAAGACTTGTATAATAATCATAACTAATATTATATATGCCAATGTGAGTTTGTTTGTTTATTACGCTTTAACTCGCTAATAACCCAACCGATCATCATTAAATTTTGCACACACATTGTCCAGGGTACAGATGTACATGCGGTTATCTTTTATCCCGAACATAAACTGTTCCCGAGGTACATAAAACCTTCATCAACAATATCGGTTGCCATGGTAACGTTTCGACAATAACAACTCTTTGACACATGTTACCTTTAATTCGAATCATCTTACAAAAATTACCAGCGTAGAACATGAGAAACAATGCGAGCAAAGTCGCGGGCAACTACTAGTTACTATACACTTATTAACATCTCTGTCTACCCAATATAAATAGGAAGAGAGTGTTTTTTATATCATCATCATCGGCCTCCGTCCAACAGCTGTTTCATCTGTTGAACATATAAAATATCGGTCCCTTGCCTCCCTCCCTTATTCAAATTTAATTAAATCTAACTTTGTTGCATTCAATAATCATGTTAGCGTTTATATTAAATGTTTAAAGCTTAAAAGCTCGACGCTAGAGCTTTAGATAACGTTACAAAGCTTTTTTTAAATGAGTCATTAGCCGGTTATACGATGGGTGTGCAAGGCCGTTACGTAGCACGACAGCGGTGAATCAAATGCCTATTTTGGGAATTTAAAAAGTCATTTAGCCACACTACAGTTTAAATCTAGATCTAAACTAAAACACACTTATATTTTTTTTCCGTTTTTGTCAAGAATGGTAGATTTTGGCTTTTCACAAAATCTTTTAATAGTGGACAACAACAAAATCTGTAGCACGAACGGGCCGGCTTGACCGGTGAAATACCACGACCACAGATAGGCGTGACGTAAAGTACCGAAGATCCAACTGTAGTCCTCTTCCCCTTCCCATCCTTTTGTAATAAGCAAAGGATGGGAAGGGAAAGGCGATTTGACGTGAGTCGGGATGGATAGAAGAAATAAATCCTTCTTCCTATTTATTCCTCTGTCCATTAAAGGTAGGAAACGTATCGCCCGCTTGCCACCGCCTTCTATAAAAAAATCATGTATTGACTTTTTTGCTTTTCTTTTTTGTCAAAATAAGGTACAATAGTTAATGTCTTTCCCGATACTTACACATCTCTAGACATTACCTATACATTATAGAATATATAATTTACATGACCTATTCTAGCGGTAAAACAGAAAAACAGACATAATTTCAATTGTTATATAACAGTTGATGTAGATTAAATTCCGTTTCGCAAACTCAATATAGACAAGATATACAATATGTTAATCAAGAGCCGGAACTGATTGAGATCACACAATTACTAAAATATATCATACTAGTATGGATTTTAGTATTTCATTCTACTAAAATTGGTAGTCAGCAGGAAAAACAAATAATATACAAGAAAACTAAACATATTATGACAGAACGAAAGATAAAAGTAAAAAGGTGAGCGATTAAGAAAAAAATAAATATGTAGAAGACATAAACCGGATATGAATGGAAAGATTTCATGAAAGACGAGGAGATTGCGTCTTTGGGAGATCCCCAATACCAGTATCTTCCACTTGACCGAATATAACGAAGAGATTCGAATCGTCAACAACCCTTACCTGACATCTACATCGGTGTGAGAAACAAATTCCAACAGTTCAAAAGATTTTTTCTATCTTTCAATATGACAAATCTCCGAAGTCCACATCAGCAGTGTTTCTAAAGATAATATAAGAAGATTATTTCAAATTAGGAGCGACTTCCACAAAAGACAGTCCTCTGTCTCTCTCAGTCTCCCTTCTCGTTGTGAATGTGCTGAACGGCAAACCAGTAGCAATTCCACTGAAGTTAAAGCTGTTCAGATCACCGGAACCATTATTCACTCACCGCCTTATAATAAATGGGGATCTATCTTATGTAAAACTGAAACTACAATGGAAGTAGTGTCCTATGGTGTGGCCGAAATCCATTACCGACTGTCGAATATTTAGTGTCATTTCTCATTTTGTTGAAAGGGAGAGTAACGAAACAAATTCATGTTGCAAAAGTGAGTGGCGGCGTTGGTAGGGGACGTCATAGGAGAACTTATATTGATCAGATTAGTAACATACTAAAGAAGGGCGATATAAGGAGTACCCGTAACCGACGAGCTTGTATGCGTAGATGTTTGGATGTAGAAGCGAGAGAGGTGTGCCAGGATCGCGCCAAATGAAAATCCATAATCTCTGCCTACCCCTCTGGGTTACGGGCGTGAGCGTATATTTATTTATTTCTAATTTTCATTAATTTTATTATAAATGGAGCAACAAATTGATGTTTACTCAAATCACTAGATAAGTCTGAAACTTGTAACAAATTCTATTAAAAGTTGATGTTATCTCGAGGGAGCGATTGCTGTTGAGATATTTACATATACATGCATAATATACATTAACTCGTTCAATACTTTGTCAGCTAATGAAAACTTTAAGACATCATCTCCTGGTCTTTTTTCCCACTTATTCAAGATCGGCACAGTATAACCTTAGTCTATATTGTATAGGTTTTGGCTACAGTTTTTACATCCGCCTTCCTGATGCCAACCCTCGGGAATAAATAATAAGAAATATAATTAATTTATGTAGAATATTTATCAGGGTATGTCTGTTCCCATATCAATACCATTTCTTATCTTTTGCTGTAAATTATGTGATCATCGCCCCATTAGATTATGATCGTTCTTAAAATTATTATATTTTCTTGCCAAAAGCAATGGGTTCTTTCAAAAAAATTTCGACACATTTCACCCATATTGAATTTTATTTTTGCACCAATTGTAATTACGTACTGTTAACTTTCACGTGTATAAACATCAGTTTAAGCCAGTAATCGAAAGCAGTCGAAAATTTGTTGGTTATAATTGAATGAAAGGTTTTAAATTGCTTCTAGCTTACTTCAAATTTCTATTTTAAGCCTCCTCATAATTATTAACTCTTTTTTGTGTTCCAAAAATTAAAACTCGAATTTTCAGTCGTGGAAGCATTAAACAGCAAATAATTTTTGAACGTACATTACATTAAAATGTCTTTTTATATGCATATAACTGAACAATTTGAATTTCAGTTCTGTACATTAACTTTAATTACGAAGTGCTTGCGTGAACTAGTTTTTGGTATTTCATTCGTCATCGTCTGATGATGTGCTATACTCTCCGTCTGTCACCTCTCCTTTTCCTGATCTCTTTGGCTGACAAAATGGCATACATTTTCTTCGTATCCATGTCGGTACGGGTGGATAGCGGTGTCGTCTTCCACTATGAAACATTTCCACCTTCTCATCTAACTATCAAAAATTTTTCTAAAGGAAAATTAATCTTCTAAGCAAAAGCATTTGATAACATTTACAACTAACCAACGCTACAAAAAACCTTCAGTACAGTTGTCAGAAAATTTCAAATGCATATACGTCGTATTGTCTTACATAAAATCGAAAAACTCAATAATTTACTCTTCACTCCTCTTCACTCTCTCTACTTCATTCTAATTCCTGAAAGTGAAAACTATTATCAGGTACACTATTGAACAATCCAATTTCGTTGATCATATCTGGTGATCCACTCAATGGCTCTGCCGTAGTTATAACCGAGAGTAGAGTAGTTATAAACTTAAGAGTTTCAAAATCCAGAACATGCTCGTTAAACAGATAATCACAAGCGAATAAATAATCGATTTTATATATTTAGTCGATATCAAATCGAGTTAAGTGTGATCGTGCCAGTGTGAATGCACCCTTACTTTCAAAGAGTCTCATTAGATTGCGGTTCACGTTCACATGCTACGTCCATCTTACGTTACAACGTAAGCAACGTAACATGGCGATGTATGCAGTGAACGTCCCAACTCAATGCTGCTATGAATTTTATATGGTAATTTTACACACTGGCAACATTGCATGTTTCGATGGCAATAAAAGTTCAATCCAGATCACATACGTATGTAGAACATGAAGTGAAATCGATGAAAAAATTATAGAACTTTTATTAATGTGAAAAAATTTAACTCACAAATTAAGACGAGTCCGCGCGGTGTGAAGGGAGAATAGAGAAAGGAAATCACAGATTAAAAATCAAAATATCATTGGAATAGACTAAAAATGTTTGTTAATTATGTATGGAACAGAATGAATATTTATGTATTATTTTACTAACTTTTAAATTAAACATTAAGTTCAATTAAAATTAAAATATTCAAAAGTAACAAATGAATATTAGATTTTATAAATTAATCATATACGAAAACTTAAAACTGCACAAAATTTAATGTATTTAAAAAATTAAAAAAGAAAATTTTAATTCTATGATCAAATGGTTTTATTAACATTTTCTTTCATTATTTTTCTAATTCATTTAATTTATTAGTTAAATTTCATTTTCAAAAAATTATTTATAAATTATTTTTTTGTTTCTGTCATCAGAAATAAATAACATGATTTAAAATAAATCATATTTACAATACAAACTTTGTTAGTTATTTATTTTGTATATGTATATTATGTAAGGAGTTAGAATGTTTATGTTACGGTAAATGTAATTAATTTGAAAATTATTAATTATTTTTTAATTAATTTATTAAAATATTAATAGTAAATGTGAATCTAAAAATTAAATTAATAACTTTTAACAGTTTTCATTAATAGTAAATGTGAATCTAAAAATTAAATTAATAACTTTTAACAGTTTTCATTAATAATTCACTAATAAAATATTCACTAAATAATTAATAAAATATTCACTAATAATTCACTAATAAACAATAATAGTCGATAAAAGTCGACAAAATCAAATAAGACTTCAAGTCATTCGTCCAGTATTAGTACTCGTAGAAGAGACGGTGTGAGATCGACCTTCGCCCATCTGGCAACCAGATGAGACATAGTTTTTTATATATATAATGTTAAGTAGTAAATAACACACTAATAAATTCCCAGCAATAAATCTTCACTGTAAGAAAAGTACACACTATAAGTTGAGGTCGTCTGTAGGTATGTACTACACTAGTAGTTAACGTTATTTTCTTTTATGTACAAAGTTATTAAAATAAAATAAATAAATCATTTACAACCAAAATCGCTATCTAAAAAATAGTTTTAAAATGCATATTTTTAATAATAAAATATTTTTCCGAATAGCTGTATCAGCCGGTTTTCTTTGTTTGTTTGATATAAAAAAAAACTAGGTAGATATAATAGGCTATGGTAATTAATTCAATTGCCAAACACCAAGTACGTGACACTCTATACGTGTGATAAAAATATTACGATGCTACGAAAATCTTGTAGCATTTGAACCAGACCACTTGCATACAATGACCTCAGCATGAGAGTCGTTACATCGGCACAAAAACCTAAAATTAAATCTCCCTCTGGAGTACAGTTGCGTGCAAAAATGAAACTGTTTAAAAAAATACAGGCATTCATAAGGACTACCGACAGAAGCGAAAACTCAAAACAGGTGGGAAAGCGCGACAATAGTAGACAAAAATAAATAAATAATCAATAAAAATAAACCCTTTTCTCTAAACAATAAAATTCAAAATTGATTAAAACAAAAAACAAATAAAAGAAAGTTCAACGAATCTATTCCAAATTCAAATAGGTTTGTTGCTGTCACATGTTGTTCACGAACGTATAAGATTTTCGAAGCTTATTACAACGTCACAAGCTCCACGCGCTTTTGCACGCGACTGTACTAGCTACTACTGAAACCTTCGCTGAATTTTTAATTACTCAACGCACTTAATATTCATGCACTGATAAAAACAACTTAATTATTGTTATTCACAACTAACGAAGCACTTGCACGCTCCAATTTAATATACTAGCGATCCGCCCCGGCTTCGCACGGGTAGCGCTAACAAAAAAGAAAAAAAACTATTCTACCTTTTAAGTTGGACTAAATTACAGATAATGACCAAATTTCAAAGTAAAGAATATTTTAGGTAATTATTTTACACCTTGAGTTTACATTATTTGAGTTTTTATAAGGATCCCTATTTTTTTTTTGAAAACACAATATAGCCTATGTCACCCGGGGTAGTTATATTAATAGTGTAGCTTCCCAACAGTGAAAGAATTTTTCAAATCGGTTCAGTAGTTTCGGAGCCTATTCAATGCAAACAAACAAACAATCAAATATTTCCTCTTTATACTATTATTACGTACTAGCTGCTCGTGGTTCCGCACGAAACGTTTCTTATTTAAATGTTTTAAATGCAAAATACAAAATGTTGATTGGTTGAGTGTTAAAGCGTAACTAACTAACAAATGAATTCACATTCTCATATATAGTATTGTTTTTTCCGTGTAATAAAATGATCCACATACTAAGTACTTTCTCTGACGGCTCAGTCGAT
>JWHW01033008.1:52899-68111 GCA_000931545.1 Papilio glaucus | reverse complement strand
CTTTAAATTGATATAACTTTTTTATTTATTAACCGATTGAGATAAAACAAACACTAAATGTTAAGTGAAGCTTACCACAATATACTAGTGAAAACCGCACCCAAATCGGTTTAGCGGTTTCAGAGATTAGCGATAACAAACGCACAGACAAACAGATAAACAGAGAAACATTCTAATAATCATTGTTTTGGGTTTTATTGCGTTTATGAAGGCCCCAAATAATAGTTTTTCACAAATATCTTCCATGTACAGACAGCGATCAGTTACATTTTTATTATATGTATAGATTTAAGAAGAAAGAATAAGGAAATAAAAACTATAGAAAAATCGGTTATTAAAATTGATTAATGATAATTAATTGGTTATTGACATAAAAAATACAATCGAATTGAGAATAACATCCTTTAAAATACGCTCTTATTAGCTTGGTGTACAAAGCTAATCTCAAATTGTGATTTTTTTATAAAATAAATAAAATTACATTCAATGAAACCTCTCCGACTGTCTCGGAATTTAAATTGTCTCGCTTTTTGTTTTTAATTTGTTTTATCACACTCATAATAAATCAGCTCATTCTGAATCTAATTTGAACAGCACAGACATAATTAAAATGCATAAACATGAAATGTGACTTCAACACAAGTTTGTTGTAAACTCAAGCTCGACTCTAAACTTAATGGAATAACTTAATGTACTCTAGACTCATGCGGTCTCCAACAACCTATACATACAGCTTGTTCGTGGCTAACTGTTATAATTAATGTGTACTGCAGTATACCAAAGAAGACATCACGCACAATCATTCAAGATATTTGTGAAATATCCGATGATTATGAAAAATGTTTCAGTTCAACTGTTCAATCAAAGTTAAGCATAACCGAGGATGTGACCGCATTTTTCTTTTTTAAATAATCTTTGTATATGTCACCGAATGTCGTGTACGGAGTGTGAACATCGACAGTGTACAACCAGCCTATGCATATAAGATTGTAACTGATCGAAACATTCATAATTTGGTGTTAGTCTTTGTCGACTTTTTATAAAGTGTCGAACTCAAATCGTCAAATTATAAGCTGATGTTTTGAGTGCGTTGTAACTTTAAATTATATTTAAGATGATAATTATAGGTTAGGTTATGTCACTTCAAACAGCCGTATCCCATTTCTATTTGGAGTCGACTCTCCTGGTCTCTCTTACAATTGTCAATGTCGCAAGGCCACACTCGAATACATTCATCCATTTCGGAATCTGCCACAGAGGTCTAGCATTATCCTAGAAAGGTGCTCTTCCGGTCTTCTCATGTTAACACAGGATGTTTATCAAAGAAGAAATTTTGTTAATTTTTTCAGGTTACAATTTGCTGGCAGTTTAGAATATGCCAAGTCTGATTATTATTCATTCCTTGCACTTTTCACATGTATCTAGGGTCGGCACAGTATGTCCCCCACTTCCATATCCCTCTATCGGCCGTCATATCTGTATCCACACCCTTCTTCATATCATCTTTCTCACAATCCATCCACACTTTCTTTCCTCTTCCTCTACCCAACCATACCAAGTCTGTTTATAAACTGGCTATAATCGCAATCGGTAGGTGACGTACATATAAAATACAAAAGGTGCCAAAAAATATTAAAAGTAGCTTCGATAGAGTTAAAACAATAGATTCTTATTATACATACATACATTGTAAATAAGCTTTTATTTTTTTCTAGAAGGTGGCAAACGAGCAAGCAGCTTACCTTATTGACCACTACCCAAAGGTATCTGCCACAAGCTAACGAACTGCAGAAGGTCCTTTTCCTATCCATCCTTTTCTTATTAGAAAAAGGTGGGACCTTAGGATTAGGCTCACACCTCATTCATCAGACGAAACCCAGAATACTTCAACTTCACGTCTGTCTTCTGTGTGCTCGTGGTATTTCACCGATCGAGCTGTCACATTCGTGCAACAGATGTTGTTGCGGACTCTACCATTCAACTGTTTTTAAAAGGGGTTAGCACAATGAACAGATTTACATAGAGAGGTCACTATGCAAAAACTAATGTCTCACCTTTAAAGAATCTGAGTACTCACAAAAAGTTTTATTCACAAAATCAAATTACTCTAAAATAAATATTACTAAAGTTTTCGTAAACAAGTAAATGTCAGACGCGGTTCAATCACAGTTGAGGTTGTAAAAATATGTTTGCATCAAATATATCTTATCAAGCAAAATTACCAAAGTAAACATGAATAAAGCAAATAGACATAAAAGAAATTTCAGTTTATTCCTATCGATGGAACGCAATAAAGAAATTCGCCATTTCTAACAAAAATTTTATTTGTTTAATAGAAAAAAGTATTTACGAATGGGTGATTTTGTTTACAATTTAATTTGAAAAACATTTTACTTTTAGAATTAAATTGCCAATAGGTTTAGGACAGACTGCGAAACAAGCACAACATGGTCGTAGGTTCGAATCCGTTCGACTATTGTCGTGAATCGTTTTGATAATCTACTAATATTTAGTATGCATGCCAACCATCGAGGCGGAGTGGGAGGTATTTGGAGTTCTATGGTATTCAGCGAAGAACTCTGAAAGCGTGAAACTCAGCATAATTGTTCTAAACAGTTCTTGGCAGCACTACCCATGATATATACGGTAAAAACGCCAAGAAACACGACAGTTATTCGCAAGGCCAGAGAATTAAACCTTAGTAAGAGCTCGGTCAGTGATATAGGCCCCGACTTTAGTACTTTCGGTCGTGGGTTTGAACCCAGGCATGCGCTTTACTTTGCGTAATTAATTTCATTACCACTGCTCCAAAAACGGTGAAGGAAAACATCGTGAGAAAACCGGCATGTCTAAGAACCACCAAATTCGAAGACATGTGACATCCACCAACCCGCACTGGGCTAGCGTGATGGATTACGGCCCCTTCCCTCTCTTGATGAGGAGGCCTGTGTCCCTGCAGTGGTTAAACACACACAACAAAAGGCTGATTTATTATTATCAAGAGCTCGATCGTTGATTATTCCAATAGTCCAATAGTAGATTCGATAAGGCAATTTGGTCATTTCCTAGTACAACACAACAGGTGTAATAACAATACAAAATATACCGAATTAAACGTACAGAAGTTATTGTAAGAGTACGCCATCTGTGAACGAGTACTAGTCAAATGGATTCCATGAACGACACCACTAAGAACAAGAAAATGCCAAATACTATTGTTATCTTTCAAACTGTGTTGTAGTACTTCTATCTTATTCAATCCTTACAAACACAAAAAGGATTTAATTAAACGTATAATACACTTTTATCAGGAATTTTGGCTTAGGTTGGTTCGTACGGGAACGTATCACGTCTCAAAGACTGCTGGCGTGAAGTAAAGGTACATAGGTTGATGAATTAACCGTAGATACCATCAATTTTCCATCCTTCCTTCTTCTATTTTCTCTCTCCATTCAACTCTTCTATCCTCCGACAAGACAAATGTGTTACCCAGCTGATTATTACGAATGTTAATAAATCGTGCTCACTTAATATCAGGTAAGCCTAGTGACAGTTTGGTTTTTTCTTCCATATAAAGAAATATCATGTCCGTAAGCCAGGGTAGGCAGAGAGTGACGGGAATTTCTTATGTCGCCCTTCTTTTGTTTATCAAAGCGAAATGAGAAAAAATATTATTAGAAAAATATTATTATTAATTGTATCGTTTAATTCTATTTAAAACGAGTTTCGATATTATAGTGGTATTTAATGTAAGGTCGATGTTCCAACCTTTGTCAGAAGTATAGTAGTTCATCACTTAATTAATTTATTTGCGAAATCTTCCAATAAAAAGTTAAAGTGGTCATAAAAGTGATTCGACATCAGCCACGGCGCTGTCGCACTACAGTTCGGAGAAAGGTCAAAGGTTTGTTGTTTGTCTGTGACACTTTTATGTTTTAGTATTTTTGGCTGGAGTAAAAAGTTTAACACTAAAAATAATTTTATTTCAGTTGATCAAACCCGATTTTTGTTTTGATAACTTAAAGTAAGAATTGAGCATTAAAGCTAAGTTAAATTTCAGAACTTCATCTTGTTCAATACAGAACTGCTTTAAACTTACTAATGAACAGAGAAAAACCTACTAATATTTTCATTTTTACTCATTATTGTAACTGACAATTTTGTAACTTGTTTTTTTAAATATTTCTGGTAAATACTCTAACTTAAATAAAGTACATAAGTAATGTTTAAATAGACAATTTAATTAATAAATTGGCTAACTATAATAAAAGTTTATATAAGCGAAAAAATCACGTTTGATTTTAATAGTGTTCTCATGAAGTTTGCATTTTAAGGGTATAATTTATACATCCGTAAGTGGACGAGGGGATGCTTTTAAGCTTACCTTTAATTACATTCAGGTGAAATAACACGCCCGTTGATTACGGACTAACACTGGCCACAGGCACTGAAATGATGTCACCCAACAATTGCCATTAAACAGGAATTTAACTAAAAGTGTCCATTGTTCGATACTCGCGTGTTCCGATCGCATAATTTTCGTGACTACATTTTCTCGTGTTTGTTGTTCCCCGTTGCATGCAGGGAGCGAGGGGTACACGACAAGACCGGACAGAGCACCGTGTTACACTACCGCCGAGGGGTACGAAACCCCTACACTTTGTTACTACAGGCCAAAGATTAATAGCACAGAACTGTTTTACGGTATAATACGGTTCAAACGATGTTATCCTATTTAAATCCTCTTGTTATTCGCTCATCGTAATTATACGTATCATAAATCAAGATAGAATAGTACATTTATTTTAGGAGATGGGATGGATAGGAACAGAAAGGGATGGGATAGAAAATCAATAATATTAAATAGGAATAAAATTGGGTCGTGAGACACCTCAGTCCCCACAGTGACCGTGAGCGCTGTGAAGTACTCGAAACCTCGGGAAAAGAAGCATTAAATAAACAAAAAATCCCTAAAATTAATTTTATTACAATGTCTAGTATTCGCGTAAATATAAGAATCATTTTAAATAGAGTTCAGCTTAGGCTGAACAATTGTCGATTATATTAAATTGCACGGCGTGTGAAACTGTGCAGCTCAGCTTGTAATACTGCTACGGCGTAGCAGCTACGGCATTGAATGCGTGACAATCAAGGACGTAATCTAAAAAGTTAAAAGTAATTCAAGATGCCCAATGTGCTTCTTACTGTTACCCACTTAGACGGACTTGAAGAAGTTACCTGTCACTCTCATCTCAAGGGCATAGTTCTCTGCTTTTAGGCATATAATTAAATTATAAACTAAACATTATTCTTTGATACCTTTGGGGTTGCGTTCGAAAGGGATGGAAAATATAGAAAATGTTTTGAGAGTCGAGATGGCGCATATCGACGAGCACGGGCCCGCGTTTGACCAACTTTTCTTTCTGTTCGAATAAAATATGAGATCCCTTAGAGCTCACTCGCCTTACACAGTGACGAATTATTTAGCGATTACGTTCTATCGACCATAGCGGAAGAGTTATTTGGGTTCGAATCTAGCAGAAAATGCAACTGCTCGAACAACGCTACGATGTTTTTCAGTTATTTCTCATGATGATGAGATGAAGAACTGGTTTTTTACAATTACTGGATTTTTTAGGATTCGAGAACACCTTATATTTTTTTTCACTAATTGATACACCCTATATAACTAAATAGTTATTGAACTGTTGTGCATAATATAGATAAGATGAAGAAGTTACACAAACACGTCCCTTAAACAGAAGACAACAATCTGCTTTTTGCTCCCAATTAGGTCCTAAATGCAGCAACTGGACCTAGTGCTATACTAACCAGACAACAACAATCATTTGATATGAAAAACACAATCTCTTAAGATTATATCTCAGCTGAGAATAGTACCAAGGACCCTACACAAAGAATCTAATAATCGTCGTAGCAGAGGTGGTCCCAACTTACGTACTGTAGGTTCGAACTCAGACAGGCGCTTTACTTTGTGTTAATTTATTTCATCACCACTGCTCCAAAAACGATGAAGGATAATACCGTAAGGAAACCGGCAAATGTGACATCTAACCCCCACTGGGCTAGCGTTGTGGATTACGGCCCCATTCCCTCTCTCGGAGAGAATGCTTGTGTCCCAGCAGTGAGACTAAAATGGCTGAATAGTATAATTATTATTTAATCGTCGTAGTATGATAATCAGAAGCCCCATTCCTTTCCATACCTTTCTTTGTTCCGCTCGCATACTTAACTTCTACGTAAAAGTTAGCAATATTTTATTTTTCAGGTATTTATGAATGTCACCGCTTTACATAAACCATTTAAGCGCTTCTATATACCTATCTTTTCAGCCAACTTTAATCCACTGTTGAACTTAGGCCTGCCCCTTGATCGCCACAAAGATCAGTTCCCTGCCCCCCTCATCCAGTGGTCTCCCGCAACTTTGACCACATCGTCGGTCCATCTTGTGGGAGACCTTACTACGTTGCGTCGACCTGTGGCTATTCCAGGACAAGCTCAACAATAATTTCTTAGTCACGTTGCTGATCATCTCTTAGTTCCAAAGCCCGTATACTTTAGGAATTCAGGTCATCTATGTTCCGTAAGCCGTCCCTATACAGCGCGCTATACGGGGCATAGACGTTACGACGTGCGACCGCATTTCCTCTCGAAATCGATACACTTATTTTGTATAATCTGTTTTTACAATGTCATCATATTTCTTTGATGTATACATATTTGTATTGCTCATTTTGAAGATGGATTTATATTTTACTAGCTGCATTAATATTCTTTATTATACATATTCTTTATTGAAGACTTTTTTATAATAGAAGATGGCAATCGAGCAAGCGGTTCACCCGATAGAAGTGAAGTTGCAGATGCGTTGACAAACTTTAATGGACAGAGGAGAAGATAAGCAGAAAATAGTTATTTCCCTATCCTATTCATCTCCTCCACCGTCTAGGGAGGACCCCTAGGATGGGAAGGTGAAGAGACTAAGAAGTAGGCCTCCGGCACCTCACTTACCAGACGAAACGCAGAAAAAATCTTCTCTCTACTTCGACTCTGCAAATATATCACAATAATATCAAAGCATTGTGCAAAAAGTTTAATTAAAAACGATAACTTTATCTTCTTTTTTTAATCCATATGCAATGATATAATAACACAATAGATATGCCATTAGCGGTCGAAAAGTGAAGAATCGAAGGCGTCCCAAGTAGGACGCCTTCGCTTAGCCATTTACGCTTAAGTGACAGTTTATGTAATAAGGTGGCAAACGAGCAAGCGGATCCTGGTGTTAAGTGAACGCTACCCATAGACATCCGCAACAAGCAAATGTGTTGTAGATGCGTTGCCTACCTTTAATGGACAGAGGAGGGCAAAGACAGGAAAAAGGATATTTCCTTTTCCCCGTTAACCCCCTCCCCGTCGTTTGTGTGCTGGCTGAGGGGCTAGACTGAAAAAATTAAAGAATGAAAAACGCCACCAAAAACCTACATCTTTCTGCAGTGTTTTTTGAAGCACTTCCCGATCACCGAGGATACTATAGCTAATTCAATCGATTCAGCATGTTGTCATTTTGCTTGCAAAAATATATTTGTCGAAGGGAACGTGGGAGACGAGAATGTGGACGTTCTTCGTCTCCCAGCTCCTCATCCATCTAATATTTTTGGAACGCGCGAAGTCGGACGTAGGTTGGCTACACGTGTTTCCTCCGCCGTGTCTGTCACCAAAGTCCCTTGACAGCTCCTCGATCGCTTATCACATCAAATGACATTGACAACTGTCAGCTGTCGACCTCAGTGTTGCTCACCATCGTATCCGAATACGCCCAAATCTATTAAGATTTGGCGTTCCGTTTTCCAATCTCCGACATATAATTATAATTTTTAACTTTGGTTCCAACCGAGTGTCCATAAGTCACCTATCTGATTTTTATTTTTAAGAAGTCCCTGATCGAGCCTGATGATTCGTTCGCACGCACAGCCGATCGCAGATAACCCCTGGGACTATCGAATCGTAATGCCAAACGCGAAATTAATAACAACCCAAGCCAATTCATATTCTTATCAAAGAACCAGGAGGTCCCGTCTCGAAGGCTTTTGAGTTGCTCTTCAGAGCTCTTGCCATGGGACTTAAGAGATGGGACAGCCTCTTTTATGCTTCCCCACTGTAGAGACACAGGCCTCTCTCCAAGAAAGGGAAGGGACCGTAATCCACCGGCCCAGTGGGGGTTGGCATTTGTTGCTTCTGACACATGCCGGTTTCCTAACGATGTTTTCCTTCACCGTTTTTGGAGCAATAGTGATAAAATAAATTACACAAAGTAAAGCGCCATTTCTGTGAACGAACCCGCGACCTTATGTACTAAGTCGGGGCCTATGCCAATGCTCCTATCATATCGGAAGGATATAGATAAACTATATTGAAAGTGTCCTGTATGTATTTTTGCGACTGTCGTATGTTTCTCGTGAGTACGCATCTACAGGTACAAGTTTGAGTTGGCAAATCACAGAGGGCGCTTACTTAACTCTCTTACAAAGTAAACTCAGAGGCTCTGTCGAAAGTTTCGTCTCCGTCCGTTACTTTATTAACCCTAACGGGACTCTCATTAACGTGATTAATTCGTGTAAATGAATAACACATTAAACATAAACTAATTTAAAGGATTATTATCGCATTTATTTAATGTTTTAATACCCACTGTGAGCTCATTCTAGGTCGGACGGACATAAATCTTATTATTATGAGTCTTTCTGCATTTGACGGTGAAAAAAGTCTCCAGTGTTGCCTGTATTGTGCCTTTGCAACAATAATATAAATAAACTCGATAAAATTCGTAGTTACTTCAATTTGAACGAAGAAATAAAAATCATTATTAATGATTTAATTGTTTATTTTTGTTGGAGGCAAAATAAAACACAAAAATATTTGTCTACGTTTTATTTGAACAAATACATATTTCTACATTTTAATTGAACCAGCAAAGGAATGGTTTAAAGCTAGATTTTAATAATACAATGCATTTATTCTTAGAAATACGATGACTGTATAAATAATTGAACGCAGTAGAACTACAAGAAACCGTTTTCTATTCGCTAAAACATTTAATTACTATGGAACCGATTATCGCATAACATTTTAATGGGAACAATCTGGAAACAAAAACGAAATATTGCAAAAACAATTATTAAATGTCCAAGTTCTGAAGTAACAAACATAAATAAATTCAAGTTCTCCTATCTATCTATAGAATCTCCTACTTTTATATGGTTATAGGTGGCAAACGCGCAAGCGGGTCACCTGATGTTAAGTGACCGCTACCCATAGACATCCGCAACAAGGAAACGAGTTGCAGATGCATTGCCTTTAATGCCTTCATTAAAGGCAATGCATCTGCAACTTCTTTGGGGCAAAAATCTTTGGGGGATAGGCAGAAAAAAGGATGTTTCCTTGTCCTAGCCTTCGCCTCCCCCTCCAATCCTCTTCCCCTTTCCATCCTATCCTTATTAGGAAAGGATGGGAAAGGGAGCACTGAAATACGGCCTCCGGCACCTCACTCATCAGGCGAATCACAGAGTACTTCTACTTCACGCCTGTTTTCTGTGTGGTATTTCACCGGTGAGCCGGCCCATTCGTGCAGTAGATGTTATTATTAACTTAAATAAGAAATAAATATATAAATTTAGATTTTCTGATTTACATTTTTAATCCAAAAATAATAAAATCTTGTTTTGTTATTTTTTATCTTGAACTATATTTAATAACATAATGTGGAACATAATCAAGGGAGTTATATTACCAGCATTTCACACTTAATGTAATAAGTACTTTAGTTTATTTACAAATTTACTTAAAAGTTCATAAGAATTGATTTTCTCAATTTTCAAGTACAGTCAGTTACATTAACATGCCTATAACGTTAAATTACAGATTTTACTTACAATTTAATGCGAACATATATTATTATAATGTTATTACTAAACAAACATTTTACTATTTATAAGGATAGTGTTCACTAAACTCTAAGAGATATATTTAATAAAATATCCAAAGTTAACAACGTTAACATAAAAAGAGAATCTTCAAGTTATTGCACGTGACTGTACAAATTGAATCAATTAGTAAATAAATATGACCTCACGCCCGTAGCCTAGAGAGGTAAACAGAGATGACAGATTTCCATTTGGCGGGATCCTGGCACACCTCTCTCGCTTCTTCTACATCCATACATCCACGCATACAAGCTCGTCGGTTACGTGTACTCCTTATATCGCCCTTCTTTAGTATGTTACTGATCAATCGATATAAGTTCTCTTAAGACGTCACCTGCCAACGCTGCCACTCACTTTTACAATATAAATTTGTCTTGTCACACTCTCTTCGTTCATCCTTTCAACAAGAACCACCGAAGCATACCTTTTTAAATTCTAATCATCCATCCACTTAAGATTTATTATTAAATATTAATGTGAGTAAAGTATTTAATTTCAATTGTCACTATAAGAATAACAGGTAATATGCGTGTGACTGTACCAACAAAAGTTAACATTAATTTAAATTTTTGATTTAATTAATTTGGTTAATTTCATTATTTAGTTAACTTATAGAGACTATATTCCATAAAATAAACATATTATTAATACGTTATTGTATTGTACATTTATATATTGTACATTTGAATGTTTAATGTTACATTGTGAATAATTGGAAAATGTCCACTAAAGGTAGCCTTAAATTATCATATCGTACAATGGTAGTACACTCTAAGTACACTACAACATATCTATATATACATATAAAAGGATGTGTGTATGTATTTTCCCTATAGACTTCGAAACGACTGGACCGATTGCCATGAAATTTTCAAGCAATGTTCAAATTGGCCTATCATATGATCTGTTTTTGGTAGTGATCGGATCAACGTAATTAATGCTACCCGAGCGAAGCCGGGGCGGATCACTAGTAACTTATAAAACCTATACTACATATCGTATAAGAACATACTAGGTTTGCTTTAGCAATACCTACGAATAACCTGTATTAAATCTTAAGTATATATTAAAAAAATGCTATGCAAGCTTTTATTTACATTTGATAAAAATACTGGGAAAAGAACCTTAATTTCTCTAATATAAATATTGTATGCCGTTTAAAAAGTATTGAAAACCATAAAGCAGAAGTCATACCATAGTGAACATAGAACGGTGTCGTTTATTCGAGTATCATGTTATTCTACACGCGTAGTAAATGCTGGCATATATTAATATTAACACAAGATAATAATACTTAGCGCACCTGTAATGCATTCAATATATATATGTAAGAACGAAAGATTTAAATCGAGTATGTACATTCACTAACACAAGCGTTGTTTAAATTAATTTCAATTCCATACATTTTAAGGTTATAATTTAATTGTTAAATAGCCTCATTATAGCTTAGTTAATTGTTTAAAGTATTCTTAATCTCAATTATATTCAATCACAATTGAATTTTTCTTATTTTTTTGTATGTACAGTCAAGTACATATGATTTTAGGCGAATTAATTATGTGAACTAAAAATTCACAATTGTTAAATTCCTTTCCACATGTTACAAAGGTTTTAATTTTTATTTGCATTTAACAATCGATAAGACCTAAAATCGTATATCTAAATTATCTAATAACTATTCACATACCCTTTGTCTGCAGGACGCCATTTTTTTCTACCAATAATTTAGCCGCTGCCGTAAACTAACCTCAAAACTTTGTACGTGTATTGCCAGCTCTATACAGTGCAATACAGATAAAATAATAAATTGGTTTCGCCCAGCAATTATATATTTACAACCTTATTGCTAAGTGTATTAAAGCATATTCAGCAACGAAAGTTTTCTTTATGTACATCCTTCTCTTTTACACCTGCTAGGAAAGACAGAGATAGAAGTCGGTATTAATTTCAACGAACTTTTTAAATTGTTCTTATAATAACATTATTCGTTAAAATTAAATTATAAATAAAGCCTCGTTAAATGAATTAAACATTTTTTTGTACTAAATGGGGTAGTCAGAGGTAGAAATTATCACGTTCCGTCAAGTTTCTTTGCCCATTTAGAAGTGCAAGGCACAGTCAAATACGAGAAAGATCGTATGAAATAATTTAACCGGTTAACACAACTTTAACTCGATCTAATTAGACCCAAATCAAGTCGCAATATGACAGAAGGTGAGACTACCACCACGCATCGGAGCTGACGAATGTCAAAAAGGTGCTCCACTTCCCCGGACAAAAATAACAATACTTGTTGTAAAAAAACCTTAACAATATGATAAAGATTAAACAACAAAAGATCAAATAATACTTTTAAAAAAAAATTGCTCCACATTATTTGTTGATTCTTAAATAATTTAAAACTATTATTAATATTATTTAACAATGCAAATAAACTAACATATGTGTAGAGTAACTTTAAATCAAAATTAACTTTAAGTTACTTTGACAGTTAATCTAAACATAAATACTGATATAAAAGATTCCAATCTGCGATGTTTGTTGGTTCGTACACTATACAAGCGTGACGTCATTGATATAAAACATATCACACGAGTATATTGCAAATAGAACAATTATATGGTACTAGTACCGACACTTACGGCACATTTACTGTATGCATACAGCATGGTCGCAGCACACTTGCGGCTGACATACGGCGTTTGCGGCACACGTACGGCTTGCTTGCGGCTCACTTGCGGTACATTTACAACCAGTTCAGGGCACTTGACTGCAGACGGTCGGTATGTGTGGCTCGGCTCACTGCGACTTAGGCTTGTGGGACGCGTCGCTCGCGAAAATGAATGCAAATTCTGATCGCTTTTGCACGAACGATATAAATTCGTCTGGAAATATTAAGTATTATATACATTAAATAGTATTTCTGTCTAAATCTCTTCTAACCGTCATGAAAAAACTTTCATGATGTCAATTTAATTTGACTCACCAATAGATGGCTCTGAAATCAATTGCGGCTGCATTCGGAATGCAATCGTAAATACCGATAGTTTGCCCAAAATTGAAATAAATATTACTGATAAAGAAGTGGAACAGTTGGAAAAATTTGTGTATTTGTGAGTGCATGTTTCGTAGAGATGGTAGACATGTTAAAGATTTTGAACGACGAAAGAATGCGGGAAATAAAATGAATGGGGCTATAGGTACAGTAGTGAGGAGTCAGAATGTGTCTATGAAGGCTCGTCTGGCAATACACAATGCTGTACTAGTCCCCACTTTAATGTATGGAAGTGAGAGCTGGGTTTGGCAGGAAAAGCATGCTAGTAGAGTTAATGCCGTTGAGATACGATCCTTAAGAAGTATGTTAGGCGTGACATAGAATAATGGGACTAAAAATAGCGCTATAAGGGTGGCTTAAAAAGGTATGCTTCGGTGGTTCAGGCATGTTGAAAGGATGAATGAATAGAGAGTAACAAGAGAGATGTCTGCCTACCTCTCCTATAAGGCTGAGGGAATATGGATAACCTAATATCAAGTGCCTACCCATTTCCTTGTTAATATCATAAAAATTGATTGTCTCTTGTCTGAGCCTACTATAAGTGACCGTACGTACGTACCATAAGTCAAGTATCCCTTCTCATCGAGGTCGGCCTGTTGGAAGACTTGGTGTGCGTCCTCCGGGGTCAGGCCCAGGCACTTGCTGGCCAGCTCCTCGAAGCTCGCCAGCTGCACGCGCCCCGTACCCGTGATGTCGTACAGCTGGGAAATATCAAATACAACCAATTATTATAATAAAATAAACTATGATAAAAAATCCGTTCCCTTCTTATCCCTTTCCCCTTTTTTTGGAAAAACTGACAACGCATCTACAAATTCTCTGGTTAATACGAATTTTTGTGTGAATATCGTCACTTGACATCAGATCGACGGCAGCAAAGTAGATACGAACATCTGAATTTTTGTGAAAATGGTTTTTTTACAAAGATCAGCTTATATCAACCTTTTCTACAAGTTTGTATAAAAATTATTTCATTCGTCAAAGAAATTAAAATAATCTGGTACGTAAAAGGAGAAATCTGCACTCCAGTTTAAAACAACGCCACAATAGAAACGGTCATCGGCCACTTGCGAGTATCAGTTCGGTCTTTGTTTTAAAATTATATTGTTTGTATCTTATATATCTTAAAAATATGACTTGAGCATTGTTACCATATTCATTTATGAAGTGTATTAGCCTAGCAAAAGAGGGCGCTGTACTTAATAAGCAAATGTCTGTTGCACGCACCGGCCAAAGGCTCGAACATTCGTTGTACACAACACTCAATTAAACACGAATTAAACAAATCATCAGATCTGCGCGTTTTATATATGGATATATCAATAAGCTATAAAAAGTAAGAAACAATAGTTGTACCTTAAACGCGTAGGAGAGCAATTGCGTGAGCGGCGCGTGCTGTGTGGCGAGGAAGCAAGCGCACAACAGGTAGTCCGGGAAGTGCACCAGCCCGCTAGACCTCTGCAATACATTAGTAATAAGTCCGTTGAATTTTACAAGAATGAACCTTCAAACCTGTCTTCAGAAATCCTCGAAGATATAAGTCTACTCAAAAAAAAACCTAGCCTTGTGTTCCACTCAATTATTAAGGTAACTGGAAGGCCAAACTCTTACTTTTTAAATATAACATTTTAATGTTTTATATATTAATAGGTAAAAGATACCCGACGAAGAAATAGATTAAAGGATTTTTATGTAAAAATGTACTCAATTTATTAGTGAAATCAGTACACATATAATTAAAATGAATAAAATAAAAAACTGATTAAATGATTTCAAACACTCTACAATCACTGATAATAATTATAAACTTTTATCACCTGTACGAAGATGTCGAAAAGCCTGTGCAGCGGAGCTTCGTCAGGCACACCAAGCCGCTGCGCGAACTGCTCGCGAGTCAGCCAGCGCGCGGGCGCCGGCACCCCCTGCGCTGCCAGATGCAGCTCCAGCTGAGACCGCTCCAAGCTGCAACGTCAACATCCACTCTATAGCGTCAAGTAGAAAACATATGAAAAAGGGACAAGGAAAAGAGACCAGAAATGTTAGAGTCAGCTCTGGAGACAACGGTTTTATAAGTGAGCCGGCCCGATTGTGGAAGCTTCACCTCACCATACGGCTGAAAGTTTTTTTTTATAAGAGAAGGGGGCAAACGAGAG
>JWHW01033008.1:0-14882 GCA_000931545.1 Papilio glaucus | reverse complement strand
TAGCACAACAAATAACTATTAAAACTGAACCGTTTGATGATTCAGAGATCTAGTTTACCTTTGAAGACGAAACTGATGATTGCCATCAATCTTATTTCACTGAATATCAGACAAATGAAAAGCGATTTAAAGAACATGATGATTCCAGTTGCCACAAGTATAGACATCTACATAAATTGGCTTTTGAATCAATATCTAATTTTATTACAGGAGAAATAATAGAAAATAACAAGGTTATATTATTTGTGATCTTATTTCGAAGATACCAAACTTTGCTAATGAAGTTTGGAGAGCAAGAAATTGATTATGATTATATCCTGACCTGACCTGAGATATTACAAAGAAGCATTCTAAATAAATTTGATGGTCGTATTTCAATTAAGGACTACGTTATCAGGAAATTGTCTACAAAATTGAAATAGATATTTCATCAATAGCTAATAACAAATTTTTAAAAATCCATGATGAACATAAACTAGAAGATATGGCATATGATTTGAGAAGATTAAAAACATTGATCCTCATCCTCTCACTAACCATTTAACTGACAACGTTGAATGTGAATGCGAGATTCCTAATAAACTATTTAATTTTATGAAAAACCTTATTCAAGGGCCCAAAATTTACGAGGAAATTTGTGACAAATATCATCCATATGTAGAGACATCATACGTGCAGTTACTAAAGGAATATGTGAGCCAGCGAAAACGTTAACTCTTGGACTTGTGGCGGCTGGTGAGGTCTGAACCAAGTCATAACGATTCTTAATAGATATGACCATACAATTGGATGCAATTTGGTAGAACTAGAAATTGAAATGACTGATGTCCGTTAGCTTTCGATATTTTTGACCGCTTCGTCGGCAACTCTTCCTGACACATCGCATCATGTTAGCACCACATCAAATGTCTTGGAATTAAGTTATATATCAAAACGATGAAATCGCTGTTTTTTTTTAATCTTAGATAAATGAAAGAAAAAATATAAATAAATATTATCGATATTTAAGTTATTCTTAAAATAGAAACAATATTTAAATTAAAATTAACTTTATATTAACTAAGTTTTACTATTGTACTAATTTTTAGTAACGACAACCCTTAAATTTCCTTTCTTCTACAAAGCCCGCCAAAAATCCTTCTTCCTATCTTTTTTTTTTAATTAATCAGACTGCTCCTTATTGCCAGCTACAATACCGTAAAACGGTGTTGTCAACGTTATAAAAGGATGTTTCCATGATGTTGCTAACATAAATGAAAGAAAAAGATTATTTATTGGTTTACGTATTTTATCTCTGAACGTTCGCTTTTTCTGTCTCGGCTGCAGTAACCTGGTTATTATTATGAATAAACATGTGTACACATGGTAACACGATGGTTGCATGCGGATGTAAGGGACCGGGTGGTTCTGATAGTTCGCACTGCCGAAAACATTAGTTTATATGTTGTCTACGAGAATCGACATATTTTATGTGAAATTATGGTTAGAATGCGCGTCAAAGCGCGTGTTTGAAAACGACGTACGCTGTCACTGACCAATTCTAGCTTATGAAGAAAAACAATACATATCTTTTTAAACATTTATTTACCATCAACACGTTTAATAATTGGATAATATACATATTTAACACGAACAACAAATCTTACAAATATCAAGAGTATTTAAATTTTTTTCTAATATTGTCTTGGAGGAACATGATTAATATTACTTATACTTGATTGTAAAATGAAGCCTAAAAGTGAAAAATAGTGCTAAATTGAAATCGCTGGAGATTTTGGAGAAAACTTTATATGGCTGACATCCCACTTCTGAGGGTCGAGGTGGCAGAACCCTTGATTAGTATAGATAGCCACTGGCAATATTAGTATCATAAATCCAGTCTAGCAATCCTATAGCAGGACTTCAGCTGGATAAGATACACGTCACATTTCTTAACACTATACAATGCAAAGTTATGAACATTATCTCCAAACGTATATGGACCAGGCAAATTTTTCACTACTTAACATATTTAAATTTTACACAAGAATCTATGTTTATTATGATTTGGACGTAACTTGATACAAACTATAAAACATACTAGTATAAGAAACGGCACAAGAAATTTATACCCGCATCTGTTATTTGATCAGGATCAGGTTATTATACGTTTGAAAATATGTTAATTGATAAATCACAAGTGGGTTGCTGAAGCTAAATCTTAGGTCAACACTGTAAAGTCGTCAAAAGCAAATTGGGTTGAATCGCAATTAGCGATTCTAGGGGTCAAATTTAAGTGGAAAATTCCGTTATTGAGGGTACGGAAGGGTAGGAACAAATGAGGGTATAAATTTATTATGCCGTATCTTAGACCACAATGTCTTTGACATCAAATCATTCTATATGAATTTCTATAATATATATAATTGTTATAATGATTAAATAAGTACACAAAAAAAATATTCACCAGACCAGAATCAGATAGTAGGTAAGAAAATAAGATATTTTATATTGGCTGACCGACGTAAAAGGTGTTGATTAACTGTCTACAGGTTTGTATGTATAATTAAATTCACCGGTCTGAGGTACCCTTTCAGGTGAAATCTGCGATTAAAGTAATGAATCTTTATGAAAAAAGATATACAGTCACGAATGTGCACTAAAATGTAACTATAATAATTGACTCACTTAATTTAAACAGCATAAAATTAAATTGTAATAGTTAATCAATACCGACTCAGACCTGGCTCCTGGCGGTGGAAAGTTGACATGGCGCCTCGTCAGAAATTTCGCCTAAGAAAAGCCTTTGGTCGCGTACATTTTTAGGACAACGTTGCCAGGCCGCCAGATCCAGTCGCCAAGTAAGTTAGAATTTTTCACATTTCGATTTCAACTGTTGTCACATGTAGCCGGTGATGTCCGGTGTCCTAGTGACCCAGAGTTCAATACAGATTTTAGATGTAATGGTTACAGATAATTGATGGAGGGATCATGATACATTTTAAAATTATAGATGGCGCGAATAGTCAGCGTCAGCTTGACAGCAAGAATTTTTACGTTTATCCTAGATTCCTTATCATCTAAGAATGTTAAAACTTTGGTGTTACTATATAAAACGCACTGTGCGCATGATTGATATTACAATTTATTGTGTTTGTATAACAAGCTTTAAATTAATTATTAAGTTTCGGCTCTATAATTTATTTTTTTAGGAAGACGAATGAACGATATGGAATTGTAACTAATGTTATCTAATTTAAAGTTCTTTCAATTTAAAGCAATGGCGATGACAAAGATACAATTATATATTTGTTTTAATCTAAAGACTCAGAGAAAAGTAACAGTGTGGTATGTAAATTCAATTTGTTCATGTCATTTAAAACGGCTAATTTATTACTGTTTCTATAAAAACTTATATCTTTATATTATTTGTATCCATTTGTTATTCCAAAATTGTATCATTTAATGCATTTACATTAAAATTGAAAGTGATAGATGTAGGATAAACTTTAGTTGTTCTATTTTGTTAAACGTTCAAAACAAAGATTTAAAACGATTACCATGAATTGTGTTGCCCTTTACAAAAATTTATTTTCACAGAATGCAAATTAAATGAAATACGCACAGACGATAAAAGAAATATTATCTAAGCTTGTATCATACTATACAACTGCTCAAATTGCATACAAAATATATAATATGTATGCAGATAATATATAACAATACTCGCAGTCCTTAAATACCTACTATACAACCCTAAAGGTATACAAGATAACAGTTATACGAATGCTACAACTGTGTACACGAATATGAAAAATGAGCACAATTCAGTGTTAGCTCATGAATAGACAGACAACATTTCAGTGCGAGGCGCGCCGCGACCGCGAACTTATTCCAGCCCCACTCACCCTGAGGAAGAGCCCTCGAGGGGCTCGAAACTAGTTGGTACATACACCGAACCACGCGTGAGTAAAGCCGTTTTAATAAGTGTGTTAGTGAGACAACATTTATTATATTATTTAGATACATTTATAAAAGCCGATGCACACAGGACTAATTAATGGTTGCTAATAAATAAAAATAACTTATATAAAGTTTTGTTAACTAAGCCAATAATTATAGTACAATTTTTGTCAACAAAAAAGACAAAGTTGTATGTGATATTCTGGGCTCATTGTTTACTAATTTATTGTCATGTTTACAAAAACGAGAGCTCCCGTAATTTCCGCATAATAAAGTTATAATTCAGCCAAACTGTGTCTCATATTGTAACTTTTTTCCCCTGATAATTTTTATTAGCTCTATGTGTGCAACGGCCTTAAAGTATACATTAAATATGAAGTATTAGTTTATAGACTTCATTAAATATCAAAAACATAACAATGATATCACATCAATAAATTACAAATATTCACACTACATTTGCAGTCACAAATAAGATTTTTTTACCTACATTTAAAATATACTATCTTAATTGTATATTTTTCAAAACGCTAAAAATGGTGTCATTTATCAAGCAAGCGACTTTAAAATAAAACGTCTATAGAATTATTGTCATAATTACGCTTAAATATTTATTGTATTTATTATTGTCTTTGTGCAATTTAAATTTATGCCTTTTCACCCTAATATTAAGTGAAAAGTTTCAAAGTATACGGACATTATATTATTGTCTAGAAATGTACTGCTTAATGCGCACAAAGTGGGCAATTATTTCAATTATACTCAATTAAATATTAATAAATAGTAAAATACTGGCAATATTTTCCACTCCATATTGTGCACAAAATGCCCTCATAAAGGTGTAGCAATATTTAAAAATGATATGAGATCTTATGAAAATATTATTTTATGGCTGTATAGGAGAAAGATCTTTGCCTAAAAAGCAAACAATAATTAATTTTTCACTATGAATCACTGAGTTGCATCTATTTTTAACAAAGCTTGGATACATCTATAGATTCGAAGATAGACATATCAAATTTTTATTATTATTATTCCAAAGTAATATTGTATATTACTCAGGCATTTATTTATTTATCGATACAAATTAAATCTTAATTGATTCACTAAAAATATTTATTAAATTATTAATGAATGTGAACTACACTCACATACGATCCTACATTTGTTTATAAAATAAATAAAGTCTGCATAACAATTTATAACGGGTAACAATAAAATATTACAAAGTTTTACAAAATTAATTTTATAATTAAAAGAGTAAATTGTCTTAGAAATGTTTTAACAGTTTAAAAATGTTTATTTTTATATGTTATATAAAAATGTAATAGATATTCTTTTAAACATTAATCATAAAGATACTAAAGTACATTTTTTTAAAGACTGCAATCTATCAACCTGGTAAAGTTGTAAATATTTCGAGATATACAGAAGCCGAAAATAAAATATTAATACCTTTTAATAATAATGATATGAAATACTTTTATTCGTAAAGTTCGAAGCAATTCTATTTTAGATACATGCATTGTAAATGTCTGTTGGAAATTACTTTAGCGATTAATATACTCACGTAAATAAAAGGTATAGTTTTACAAATTATAATTACAATCTATAAAACTGTCATAAAATGGCGAACAATATTTTGCTGATATGCTTTAATAATATGTAAGGTAAAATGATGTGCTGGTTAGTCTTTTAATTATTTTTTATATTCAAAAATCTTTATTTTATTGTTTTATTTAATGAAGGTAGATCTCCTTTTTGTTGTTTTTTTTTTAATTTCAAAAATGAAGACCAAAGAATCAAATTATTATAGAAACGAGACGCTGTAACAGAATTTTCTCAAACTAAACATTAGGAAGGTTTAATATTTCACTGCGTTAGTCAATGGTGTAATCCGTGAAATGTTAATATTAATTAAATCCTTATGGAATTACTCATCTAAGTTTAAAACTATTGTGGCGCTAGTGTGCAGCGAAACATTATAACCCACATAAAACAAACTACGATATAGTATTCGTACCAGTGTTCATCTACCTTTAAAATCAAAGTGGTGCTAGTTCAGATGGGCAACAATAGTTGTAGCTTTATAAGATGTTTTCTTCGCGTTTACTCTTCATCATCAGTTTCACAACATCCAGGCCAGCAGCAGCCCTCGCTGCCGTCGGGCCGCGTGCAGAATAACAGCGTATCCAAGTTGGTGACTGGCCGGGGTTCGATGCCGTGGAAGTCGCGGAGGTCGTCAGCCGGGAACCATGCTCGTTCTTCATCGTCTATGATCTGAATGCCGAAGTATCTGGAATATAACGTAAAGAACTTAATGGAGTTCTTTAGTCATTACTATCAGCAAAAAGACGTCCATTGCGGTTCTTCCCAGAGGATCGCGTCATAGCTACCTTTCAGGTCATCTTGTGAACCTTGGATACCGTAACCTTGTCAAGATCATCTCTCTTGTACACTTATTGAGAATAAAGAACATTCTGATAGAGAACTGTTAACTAAATATGCTAAGATGTATCAAGGCGTTGAGTCGACTACCTTTCTTAGTGCAAAAGCACAGGGTATTTCTGCGTTACTTCAAGACATTTTATCTTTTCTCTACTTAGGGGCGAACCTTTGACTCCTCTGGCTATGTGGATGTTGATGTCCAACGGTAGGTATCAGGTAAACCTTGCTCTCTTGTCTCATTTTGTAAGAAGATTCAATATTACGATAGCTTTATTTATCGAAAGTAACATACTAACATCTTCTTACCTGCATATAGCCAACCCAGGTATCCAGAGCACAGAAGCCAATACCAGTACGAGCACCAATAGCACAGCCCACACGGGCCATGACTTCCTCTCGGTATCTCCCTCCGAGGCGATCCAGGCGTCGTAACCCGCCCCTCCTACCGCCAGCTCAGCAAACGATGAGATGAGGATGCAGAGCATCGCCAACGGGGATAAATACTTCCAGCAGATCAGCCAGTAGATACCAGGCCTGCGCCCCGTCATCAGTTCTATGTCGTCTGCAAATCTGAAATCGATACATGTTTTTTTAACATATAGTGCATAGATGCAATGAATGAAAGCTAACTACATCACTACTATCTACTCGTGCCAGTTCAGCTGAATTACAATATTTTTTTACGGAGGGCTATGTCAGCCCTTGCCTTGGCAATAAATATCAAATAGTTTATATACAATTAAAAACACCGACCTAGTGCGAGTCTGACTCGCACTACACGAAGAGTTCCGTACCATAATCTATAAAAAATGCCATCGTTTGTTGTATGGTAGCCCACTTAAATGTTTAATTTATTCTGTTTTTTTTTTTATTTGTTGTTATAGTGGCAACACTTAAGTACATTATCGGTGCTGTCACGGTTCGCGAGGCACAGCCTGGTGACAGACGGAGAAGCAGACAGACGGAAAGCGGAGTCTTAGTAATAGGGTCCCGTTTTACCCTTTGGGTACGGAACCCAAAAAACAACAAACAAATTTACCTTTTAACACCATACACATAAGAGATGCCAATGCACTCGCAGAAAGCGATGATCAGCAGCGGAAAGTTTCCACTGTACATGTCAAACAGCAGGAAGATGTAGCTGCCGGCGCCATGCGCGAACCCCATGGACAGGAGACAGCAGATGAGACACAGGCCCCCAGTCAGGTACTCCTTGCGAAGGTTGGGGAAGAGCTTCATATCCACAATCGATGTGACCACACCTTCCAGCGTCCCAAACTGGGAGTCTATCCCGAGGGTGAACAGCATCAGGAAGAACAAGACCGACCAGAATTGCGCCCCTGGGAACTGGTTGATAGCCTCCGTAAAGATTATAAAAGCCAGACCTGTTCCCGATGCCGTCTGAAATAGAAAATCTCGAGATTATAACTCGTATAATTTAAAACGTAGCAGAGATAGCTAGTAGTGGACTGTCTCGATTACTTATCCGAAGTGAATTATAACTTGGTAAGTTTTCCGTTCTAAGCCAAAACTTGACTTATCTCAAGTTATAATAAGATTTATCCCCGATCCCGGACGACAAATCTAATAACTTTATGTTAAAAATCCCTAACATAAATTATCCTTAACTTGATCACTTATATGGCCATGGGTCACTCGTTATTCTAGTTTAAATAAGCTCTCAAAAGTGGGTTACAACTTCAAATATCACTACCTCTGACCAAATTAATTTAGTCATGCCACTGTTATTTGTTTCCTTACTTTTATTTTAAGTTATAACATATTCAGAAGTTGCATAGTACATTAAGTAACTTACATTATCCAATTCCTTTTGCAGATCACACTCTGGCAAGTGCGGCATCAGTATTGTTGTAAGATTTCCATTCATATCGACCGTCACCGGCTGCCCGGCCTCTGGGAACACCATGGATCGGTAGGAAGATCCAAAAGTCTCCAGTAGAGTTTCATTCCTCAAGCTCAAGCATTTCTCATACACCATAGTGGCCTTGAAACCGATGATAGAAAAAACAACGATCCCAGCAAACATGGACGTTAGGCAGTTGGTCATAGAGACCATAATTGCGTCTCTATAACAGTTGTTGTCGACAGGGTTGTAGGATGAGAAGGCTATAAGACCACCGAAAGCCAGGCCAAGGGAAAAGAATATCTGAGTACCGGCTTCCAGCCATACAACAGGGTCTAGAATCGTGTGCCATTTTGGTGTGAAGAGATGTATCAGGCCATCGCTCATACCCTTTAAAGTGATGCCTCTGAAGAAGAATATGACGAGGACGATGTAGGGGAAAGTGGCTGTTATGTACACGACTTTGCCGGAAGAAGCTATTCCCTTAATCATGCATAAATAGACTAGGATCCAGGCGATGACGAGCGCCAACGCTATCTTGTAGTTGAATGATATTGGGTGGTTGATGTCTTCGGAGATCTGCAGCGTGGTCCGGTACCAGAAGTACTGTGTCGGACTGCTCACCTGGAACAATAGGGAAAACTTATGATTATATATTGTGGTGAAGTTTTTAGATAATACTACGTTTTTTGTTATAGACGAAGTTATGACAGCTATTTTTATTAACCTTTGGGCTTATTCAATACGAGCATGAACAGATGATACGAGATGAACATGTTGATTTCAGAAATAAATTCAAACATCATAAAAAAATCTAATTTACTTTAATTTGACCTTGGTACGTTTGACACGGTTCTCGTTCTTATACTTGGGCGTCCAATGACAGAAAGGTCTGCAATAAAACATTTATTCAACTACAAAATAAACCTCTGAAACGACAGACAATAAATTTCTGTCGTTACTTTGGAATTTAACGGCTTTCATTTCCACTCAAGACGTTTCTCGCCCGTTCTCGAAGGAATTTACAATAGCCTGCGATAGCTCTGTGGTTCAACCCCACTTGTAAACTGTACGCGAACGGTTTTTAGGCAGTATACTCGATATTAACTACTAAATTACTTAGACCAAATTACTAGCCCAGTCAACCGAGGCTTATGTGTGCGATGTCCTTCTAACCTCTCATATCATTTGTAAACTTTCCGCTGTGTGCTAGTGTGCTGTCTCGCTCGCTCTTTACACGGAGCGTTTTTAATTACGTGGAAGCGGTTAGCTCCAGGTGTATGTCGTATATTACGGTCGTGTTTTAATTTAAACTGTGGCTCCCGAGTTATGTGAAAAATTACTGGAAATTTACAATCACATAGTTCTTCCTCCGTGGTTTTGGTATGTTAATATTACGAAATTTAAAAATTTTCACATTTTGACAATTGTGACATTAGGTTAGGTTAGATCTTACTTCATAGGATCATTTCTATAGTAAGTTCGTCACGAGACAAGGCTTTATGTTGTGGAAATAAGTGGCAAGTATGAAAAGAGACGTTCTATACCGAATAAATTGTATATTCTTGTATATGTAAATGTATTGTCGTAGGAGGAAAATGAGGGGTGTCATACCTCTCCTCCCTGTCTACCCCTGTCTGTTACAGGTGAAAGTATAAGTAATACAGTCTATGATAAAGGAACTGTTAGTAAATATTGACGTTATATAAAACATTACAATTACTTTTCTTTGCCTAGTCCACACTAATTTACATTGTAGTTAAAAGCATTCTAAATTGTACAACGAAAGAGTGGGCACTAAGTGGTCTTAAAACAGTGACCCAAGGTTTCACTTGCCCGCGGCACTCAACGGTCCCCACGGTTTCGGTATTTTCCTCTCCTAAAGCGTGACGTCAAAGAGCCTTTATAACCTTTCTTAATAACTGGGCTGTCATTTTCAAAAAGAGTGTTTAAAATCAGATTGGTAGTTTTTAAGATTAGCGCGTTCGAACAAACAAACTCTCCAGATTTATTATATTATCGGAGATATTAATAGTGTTCGTACTTTATAACACTTCGTACTTAGTACGGATTGTAGATTATGTCAATAGTACGAAGTGTAAAAGATGTCAATAGCACGGACATAGATTTGACGAACAATGTGGACAGTGACTATCTTTAGTTGACAACGGGACAGAAGCGTAAACGTCTGTCTGAGTCTGGGCAGTAGTAGTTCGTATGAGTTGGTTGACGTATCGACCTCTACCAACGTATTACCTCTACCAACTTGTGGAAGTGTAACTTTAAAGTGGTTTAAAAATGTTTCTGTGCTACTCGTATACCACGTTACGCCCACTAAGATGTTTTCCATCGTAGTATATTGGCCTGCTCGACCAAGAACTACCAGTGCAAAACGACTACACACCCATTAAGTGTCTAGTTTCGACATTTATTCTAACATCTACAAAGAAATAAACATCAATACTCGCTATATATAAATCACTAAGTACACGATCAAAAACGAAATAGGTATAACAAGTATCTACTTATTGCGTAGGAAAAAAAAGAAAATCGTTTTCTGCTAATCGATCAAGTTGAAAAGAGAAAAATTTCTTCAAAGATTGCTTTAAAAGGTTTCCAAAGCCGAAGTTTTCCGCAACGCGAGACGCAATCTTCAATCTTAAAGAGGGAATTACTTCCGACGTTCATAACATCGACTTTGAAACGTTGAAAGGAAGTGCGGAGTTGGTTAAAATTAATTTTATGACATATATGAAGAGAAACAACGGAAATACGAGAAATCTTAGAATACCTACTATATGGATAGACAAGGTAGGCTTGTTAGCAAATTGTGTAAATAAGGACTGCCGAAAGAAGTGAAACCTCAAAACAAATAGGAAAGCGTGACAATAGATCAAAAATAAATAAAAAAGAGGTGTCTACCGTAACAATAGACTTCAAAATTGAATACAAGAAAAATAAATGAAAAACTAAAAACGTTGGGAAGGCGCGACAATATTTCAAAAATAAATAAATAGCAAATAAACATAAGCCCTTGTATAATTCAAAATCGAATACAAGAAAAATAAACCGTTCCAAATTCAAATAATCGTTCCTGATTTATTTGTTAACAAGATGGCGCGTAACGGAAAAATGTGACGCGTAACGAAATAATAATCATGTCCAATATCAGTTGCCATGGTAACGATATAACGTTATAATAGTAACGAAAAAATGTTACACTAAATTTTTTTCCAACCCCGATAAAGAAGTTTCACTTCAATAATTGTCTTTCATTATTTTTAATAATTTTAAAACTTTCTTAACTTTGTAGCCGAGATGGTTCAAGACATTAGTTGAATGGCAGATTCGAACTCCCAATTCTATATATAGATTTCGACACCCTTTGTGCATAAGAACTTTTTAACAACCCTAGCCATCTCTACGTCTGGTAGGCGATTATATCTGTAATTACGTAATTACCGATTTCTTATTATATTCCTCACAGCCACGAATTATTTATTGATCAAACCAACAGTCATTCATCAAATCATTGTAAATTAGAGTAAAAGCCCCACATGATGTTTTTTGTGCTTGCAGACGACGTGTGGTTTTGATGAGCACGTTCTCTGCGCGTTATCTGCGTAAACAAAGACACAAGGCCGACGATCTTGCGTTCGTTAGGCGTCCTAATCGCCTTCAACGCGCGTCGTCCTCGCACACCAAATGCGTCGTGTGCAAAGGTCCTTTCCTAAAAGAAGTCGTGTTTACTTAGAATTTAAATATTGATGTAGACTGTAGTGTTTTTCATGAATAAAACTAATCTTCATGGCAGCCATTTCAAATTTTATAATTTCGGAAATGGTGAGTTCTCAAGATTTCCACAAAATTTCAACTGATTTAGTGTAAATCGTGAGATGAAGTGAAGTGAAACTGCATAATATGGATAGGTAATGTGAGAAGAAATAGTTTTACGAAATTATTTTGGAGTTTACTAATTTTATTGTAAAATGTAAGAATTACCATCCAATTCAAGATGGAAATTTTGTAGAAAACTGTAGAAAATTACAGTAAATGTGAAGTGATTGTTGTTGTTGTTTTTATTCGCTCGAGAGAGCAGGCAAGGGAACTAAGCCATACAGCCTTGTCTTTTGTCGGCCATTTTTTTCGTAAATGACGTGACGTTTGACAGTTAACGTTGATCTAATCATAGATTAGATCAGCGCTCGTACATAGACTACATAGAGTTTTCTAACCTAGTTTCTGCGTTCAAAGTACGAATCCTATTGATCGGAAAGGTCACGACCTCGCTACAGAAAGTGTTTGGAAATACAAGTAAGAAAGATGAAGCAACACGGACAATGTTTCATAATACGATCAATAGTTAACAAGACCGCAAGAGAACTTACTTCGGGAGAACTGCACGCTAGTTATTCGACTCAGGAAACATAACTCCCTCGACATTTAACTATATGTGACTACAAGAACCGATATTCATTTTGCTTTCTAATTTAACAAGGTACCTTAATAATTTTGTCGCTCGGTAACCCGTATCGCAGAGTCGGCAGTTTGTAAATTAGAATATTGATTGTGTCGCGGGTCGGGGCGTGATCGGAAATTGAATAACGTTTAATTTTCTGCTGATGTTCCACGGTATCGGCCAGCCACGTGTTTATAAAGGAAACAGGAAATTGAGTGAGGGACTTACTATATGATTGTATAACCACCGTTGACTATCATGAAGAACAGAGTTAATAAAAACCGTTGTGTTTAAAATTAAACTTCTTTTGGGACTGTGTAAATATAATTTGATGTGATGTGTAAATCTGACGGGCTCGAGAATGTACAGTAATCCCCGCGTCGGCTCCCGTACCATTACGTTCTTTCGGACTCTCTTTCTGCTTACCGCCTCCATGCTTATTCATTTCAGTTTCACTTTCGTCTCCTCCTTCCTCTACCCCTATAACCTTTACACCATTTTTTTTTGCCCGACAGACAAGAGGGTAATATTTTACGCGCGAGTGAATATGTATGTGTGTCAGTTGCATTGTGACCGTAGCCCGCTGCTTTTGATTCGCATTCTTCCCATGAGTCTCATGGAGTACGGGCTTATTGGGTTTTTAAATTTACTATTGCTTGTTATTAATACTACTAAAGAAAATAAACTGGAAAAATCTCATAAATTTATTACCTTGTATTGAATAATCTAGCGTTAGACCACGATCCCATCGGATGTTATGGCGATGTGGTCGAAAGATTGTACGCAATAGTTTATTAACTGTCATAATTGGAGGGTAACACTGAAAAACACCTTTATACATTAACCTGGTATTTTCTCTTTATTGAAATATAAACCTTAAAGTGTTCAGTGTAAGAATTCCTTTTCAACGAACGATGAAAACGAGTGTTGCCAATACACGAAAGGAATTCGCGTAATTGAAATTGCCGCAACCAACATTATAACACTATTAACTTGTGACTATAAACTACAAACTGGAGTGTTGTATTTCGAACTTTGCCTACATTGAAGTAAACCCTTTGTTCATACTTTTCCAGTTCATTAAAAATATTATAATGACCATAGACTAATATACCACCAGATACCGTGTCCCGTACAAATGTAACATTCAAAACTGTAGCACGATTTGTGCCGTAAATGTTTGCCAGCGTATCGACGATCTGGGTAACGTATGACTGACTGGCTACGAACTCGGTAATTTGCGACTTAAGGTGGCTACACTTTTGGGTCTCGGATGCTCCATCTGCGTGAGTAACATCTTTGAAAATAACCTATTTTATTCAAACGAAGTCTAAATTCGAAGACATGTGACATCCACCAACCGGCACTGGGCCAGCGTGGTGGATTACGGCCCCTTCCCTCCGAGGAGGCATGTGTCCCTGCAGTGGGGAAAATTCTAGAAAACCTGATTTATTATTATTATTAAGCCTATGTCTATTCTGATACTAAAATTCATCAGATATTAAGTATTTACTTTCGCCTTTATGATATTTGTATGGATAAAAGCTTTGTATGACCAGAATATAACACGAAGAGTGAACACCCACGCCTCTATCGACGTCCAAATAAAACATCCCACGCCTCGCGCCGCCCGTCTCAGCAAATCGAATTCAGCCATCTCCGCTCATTGCTTGTGGCGAAAGATAACGGTCTCATCGTATTAACTGGATCGTTATGTAACAATTTAACCGGTACATTGTAAATAGAACTGAGGATGCTTTAAAATACCAATAGCTTAGTGATTAAGGGTACAAACTGAGGAAATAGGTTCGTGGGTTCAAATCCACCATGCGACTATTTTCGTGATCATTTTTAACAGTGGTAGGACCCGCAACAACAACATCTGTTGCATGAATGAATCGGCTCGACGACGATCTCATAGAAAACAGACGTGAAGTACAATTATTTCTGCGTTTTGTCTGATGTGTGAGGTGTTGAAATTCTGGTCCTCTTCTGGAAGGGGACTTCCCACCGTTTTCTAATAAGAAAAGGATGGAAAGGGGAGAATGATTTGAGGGAAGGGGGATGGATAGGATCCTTCTCTTTCTTTATTCCCTCGTCTGCCAATCAAAACGCGTCTGAAACTTATTAGCATTTTGCAGATGCATAATATCAAGCCATTTGATATTA
>JWHW01033002.1:0-11821 GCA_000931545.1 Papilio glaucus | reverse complement strand
CTTTACCGCCAGTATTATGTGAGGTCGTGGCGTGTGCTGTACCACTATTAAATGTGATGTGACATTGAGCGCATGTTACGCGATTCATTGTGACGCAAGTTTCCGTCTTTTATTGTACGTAACACAAACGATGCAGTCAACCGCTGCGTTTGAATGAGAGGATATTCACAAAGAGGGAATGGAAACACGCCGCCAGTCTAGACGGCTAATGGAAATGCGTCGAGGGAATTAGGTTATGTAATTCTCCCACAGGCTTACCGTAAGGCTTTCAGTGAAATACCGAGGAATAAAATACATCCAGTATGTACACTATTTTATTCTATTTTAACAGATAACAATATAAGTAATGAAAAAATTACAAAGTGACATCATCGGAGGAACCAGTAATAGTCATCACAGTATTACATATAGTATTATATTATGTGCATAGAATAATTTTCCAAGGAACATTAAATCTCAAATATTGTTGAGACATCCCAACTTTGGAAGGAGTGACTCCGATTCCACCAAGCAGTGGTTAGTTTGGGCCTCAAGGCGCGACTTGCGATTTGTATTAGTCGTCTTATTTAATACGCCGAGGGCTGGTGAAATTCCTGTCGAGATTCGAGTGGACGAAATTGCTGTACGCAGATTACAATGATTTTGTGATGTTCATGTCGAACTGAAGTTAAATGACAAGAGCAGATTCTTTATTCACATTATGTATTTGTACATAATTTAAAATCAGTACTTTTTTATTTATAACATTAATTATAATTAGTTCGGATCAATTAAAAAAAAATCGATATCAACATCAAGAAAAGATTACCAAGGGAGCGCTAAACAAATGCAATTTCGTTGCGAACTCCCCCAAGCGACTGCCGAGTAGAAGAAAAAAAATAATTAATGTTTTTATATTAAACGAGTACGTCACAGAGACTGAAGTAGTGAAGAACTATATAATTGATCAGCTTGGTCCTGGCCCCTCCAGGTGTATTTAGTGACAGTGATAGTGATGCCAATGTCATCTGTTTTCACCCAGTCGAGTCAGAGTCGCAAACAACGAGGAGAGCTGGTATTTCGTTTCGCCACTTTATCTGCCCTCTACAACACCAGCACCGCATTTCCTTTATCGTTGTGCCAACACGCTGTGGCCGAAAGGATAGCGTCTGAGCTTTACACCAAACCTATCGCTAGGCGCTAGGAAGCCCCGACCATCCACTCTCTTTACCGGTCTTCATGATTTCGTTGTGATGATTGATCTTCGTCGAATGGCAACTAGCGGCAATGTAACTCTGCTGAAAATGTAGTCTTTTAGTCAAAATCAAATCGTCTTCTACGCATAAAGTATTGTCATATATTAAAATATACTTTATGTTAATATATCATGACGTATACGACATACATGTTATATGTTCGTCCCATCTTTAAATATGATACCATTAATATCATCAAAATGAAATACCCGACTATAAATAACGTAGAGTGTGCGGAGGGCACTTCGAGAATTTTTAACGAACGCGGGGTGAATAATGCCCATTAAATCGCGCAATAAATGGAGTTCGAAAGAGGTCTCCGCTCTCCCGCGCTCGGCTCTCAACGAAACGGCCGGTGTGTGTGACAGGTGGGCTTCGTTACGTACGCGGCGTCGTCAGCGCTACGGAAATTATACTTTAAATATTATAACATCAGTAACCAGATGACGGCGGCAAATAGATCTAGCAGAAAGCAGAGGAACGCATATTATTGAAGTACTGGAGAAAATGTGCTTCCAGAAGTGGACTGACGCAGGTTTAAAATGATGATATAATCGAAACAAGGTGGCAAACGAACAAGCGGGTCACCTGATATTGAGAGACCGCTACCCATAGGCATCCGCAACAATCAGATACGTTGCCAACCTTTAATGGACAGAGGACGGAATAAACAAGAAAAAACATATTTCCTTTTTCTTATTTCCCCTCCTAATCCAATCTTTATTCCCTTACCACTCTATCCTTATTAGGAATGTATGGGAGAGGGAAGAGAACTGAAATTTTGCCTCCGGCACCTCTCATCTCTTACGAAACACAGAATACTTCCACTTAACGCCTGTTTTCTATGAGGTCGTGGTATTTCACCAGTTGAGTCGGTACATTAGTGCAACAGATGTTGTTGTTGCTGGCTGCCACTGATACTGTTCTTATATTTACTCGCGCAAAAAGCTTTTAAACGGAACAATGAACGTACTTTGTACACGTAATCTTTAATTGATAAATCAAAACCTAGCCAAATTAATTGACTGTTTTCAAGGAACTTGACAATAGATTGAACTCAATCGGTTTGTAGATTGATTTTCTTTACTTCATAAGGTGGTATGTATATTAAACTCTTAGATTGAATAAAATCCATTTAATACAAAAGTAGTGCACACGTCAGCGCTATATTTCACAGGTCAGCTGCGGCGTGCGGCGCACATCTGTTGCCAAATACAACGAAGCGTTTTTAAAATGAATTTTGAAATTACGTTAACTTTAAGAATAAATCGACGTCCAAAGTGAGCCGACACCAGTCCCAGAAGATAAGCGCGAGTTGCACAAAGATAGGAATAAAGAAGACAACGGAGCTCTTGACTAGGAACTGAATTTTAATGGATTAACCATTAAATAGGAGTAACCGCACATGAAGTAGAGCTTTTAAAATTTAATAACATATCTCTGTTAAGTTAAGAAACCAACTATTTAAGTAGATTAAAGTATATTTTACAAATAACAATACTTAACAATTAACTTGACAGACGACGAATTGTAATTTTACACAGTTCATTTCAATTACCTTAATTTATTTATGAATAGCTATTGCTCCCGGCTTTGCACTCATTCCGTTTCGTTGAGTCGTTAAGGAGTTAAATATAACAAACAAACACACATTCAAATTTAAAATATTAGGATCCATCACACAGATTATGCAATGTTAGTGCTCGTGTGTTTGGTTGTGTGGGGTAAAGCATCGCATAGGCAAACGTGGCGACAGTTAATGGCGCTAGCAGCCTTAGTGTACATAAACATAAATATATCTATGTGGATTGAACTCTGTGAGAAACATGATTATGATCAAATATCTAACTATTTCAAATCATTTATATATGACCGATTAGCTGGTAGATATGAGAGATCAGTTAAGTTTGATGTAAGCTACATATTAAATGCATAAAAGTTACTACATTTAATACAGTAAAGTTTAATGTACATTTAAAAACAAAAAGTAGGTTCAAAATACAGGAAGGCTAATTCCTCGGGGGATTGTTATGTGACGAGACGGGCGAATTCCCGTGAGAATCAAGGATAGAATATTCTGTCACATTTAATGTTACCGGAGTGAATAGAAGCTGCGGAGATAGATTCAAAATGTTTGTTTGCAATAAGCAACAGTAACCTGTGTCTTGTCAAATTATTTATTAGGACTAACTTTAAGTCGGTACGTCGTATGTCTTAAATGGGCCAACGGAGTCTTACTGCTAAGTAATTGCCACACTTAGCAATTTTTAATTAAAATCCAAGATTGGGGTCGTCCAGCCTATTTTAAAAATTCAAAATGTGATTTCGATTTTTTTATATAAATATGATTTAGCAATTATTTGTATAATATATATGTAGAAAAAAATGTTGTATATTGTTTGTTTAACGTTTTATTATTCATGTAGTGCACAGAGTGGTTCCGACAAATGCCTAGTTTGCGATTTGTCGGGAGCCACGTAAAGTGATCCATGAATATTGATGAGGTGCGACCGCCGGCTACCAACGCGCCCCCCCCCATCCCCTCTCCCCTGATACTTAGAAAGCTTTTCACAGTGTACCTCAATCCGGTAAACACTTGTAGCGACGCTGTTAGGTTCAAATTTATAAAAATCGTATTCGATGTTTTTAACCCTTTGCGAAGAACGAACGTAGAATCTCTTACGGCTTGAGGTCGAACAATTTGTGTTGATTGTCGAAGGAAGAAAGTGACACTAATAATCTGGAAGTAAATAACTGGAATATAGAAATATACATGTCAATAAATTGCTGGCGCTTTCGGCTAGTCGCCAGTTTTTAGCTGACACCGGAGTCTTCGTATGAGCCAGCTCTTGTATGTGTTGATTTATGTCACTTTTTTCAACGTTAATTGAAATTAGCGGTACATAATTACCCACTACTTATTTTCCAAATAAATAAAACAAGAAATATATAAATTTTATTTTGTCGTATTTTTATAGCTTTATTTTTTCTTAGGAAAGCTTGTCTGATAAGAACGGCGCTCGGCTGCCCAATTTCAAAACCTAGCAAGGGACATTTTTTTTAAAAAACGTGTTTTTGCTAATTTTACCTTGAATATTCATTGCGCCGGTCATCTAAAAATCAAACATCTACTGCATCTTATGGGATAACTCCCGATATAGTACGTCTAGTTGTTTAGGCAGGGCGATTGTTTAAAGTGACCAACCTATTTTTAGCTCTTCTGTAATATTTATATTTTGTCCCTTACTAGGTTTTAAAATTGGGCAGCTGCGCTGTTTGCGGACACATTAGCGGTTGAGACCACCGCAGCGATGTGCCGCCGCGCTGTCCGGCTAATGTCAACCAATAAACGTCATATCTTTGTTCTTGTCTTGTTAATTTATCTATTTGACTGTAATAAATATAAACACTTTATAATATGATCTATTATAACGGACAGTTATTGCACAAAAACTTACATAAACAAACATACAAGAAAGGATAGGTATATAGCAGAGCGTAGCAAGCAGAGGCATAACTAGGAAAAATACATATAATTTTATCCTGTCTATCCTTTCTTCCGTCCGTTAAAGATAGGCAACGCTGCAAGTCATTAGCTTGTTGCAGACGCCTATGGAAAGCGGTCACTTGATATCAGGGAAGCGCTTGCTTGTTTGGTACCTTCTATAAAAAACGATATTGTTTAACAATTATTTAATGTTGTATTTTTTAAGACGATCTCGCATACATATTTCTTGATTGTTGCATTAAAAAAAGCAGCGTTGTGATGTATTCGTATGTGATATTCGTAATGGTGTTTTGAAAAATAATGTAAGCATTAATTATCGAGAAAAAAACCTCCAAGCCGCCTCAAGCGCACGTTCCCTTTTCTGAGACAGATAAAAATGGATCAGATTTACACGAAGCCATTCATCACGCCGCGATCGGACAGCGCGCCTCACGACACGACACGCGGCGACAACATCGCTAATGGCGCACGTTGACTTTACTTGACTGAGAGCACGTGATACTTGTAGCAATAAAACAGGTCGTAAATTTTATTTATTTATTTACAACAAAATTACAAGTAACCTTATAGAATTGTGCTATTTGGCGACATTAAACGCTGACTGTCTTGGCAGTGCATTCATTTTATGATCTTCATTAGGAAATTAATGCACGCAGACATAGGAAGTAACGAAGACACATATTATGTATATATCACCGTAATATCGTGAAATAGTTAGTTTATAATCCCACTAGCGATATTGTAAACTGACGGATTTTTGTTAACTCCCGATGAATATTAATAGCTACGAATAGCGACATCTGTTGGCAGAAGACAACTTTACCTGATAATTTTGCACAATTAATATCATAATAATTTCAATCCCTTAAAGCACTAGTGGTTAGAGAATCAAGTGGAACTCCGCAGCAACAGCTCGTTCATGGCGGTTTCGGAGCGATTTTATTAATTCTTTCGCTTCATTCAGTTGAATATGTAATACCAGTAAACAAGTTACAAAAGTATAATACTGCCAATTAGTCTTTTTTTATGGCAGAAGGTGGCAAACGAGCAACCGGGTCACCTGATATTGCCGGACTCCGCTACCTATAGGTTACCCAACAAGCTAATGAATTGCAGAAGCGTTGCCTACCTTTAATAAACAGAGGAACACACTGAAAAAAAGATATTTCCTTTTCCTGTCCATACTCGTCTGGCTGTCGTTATTAGAAATAGATGGCAAGAGGAAGAGGACTAGATTTGGGCCTACGGCACCACACTCATCATTTGAAACTACTTTTACTTGACGCCTGTCTGGTGGTATTACATCGGTTGAGCGGGTACATTTGTGCAACAGATGTCGTTGCGGACTCTACCACTGTTAAAAGTCATTACTAGACTTAGAACACTATTATCGCATAACTATAGAAGGAAAGTGTACCTACTTCTTTTTCTTCAAGGCACAAGTTACGGCAGAATGCCCCTATACCATCTGACAAAAGTAACTGTTACCTGCCAGTTTGCACTAGTTAATGTGTGTGGGTATTGTCGTCTATGTGAGTGCGTATTCGGTTCGACCCTCAAGCTTGCACATTTCCGTGTTTAGTATATCTCGAAAGAAATAAACATAGTTAGCGAGAGGAAGTCGAGATTAGTTTTTTCCGGCTGAGACGATAAATATTCACGATGTTTCCGGGAAGTAAGTGAAATAAACATCGCGACGGTAAGAACCTACCTAGCTAGGACTACGACGATTTTTTACGGTACAAGAGACATGCAATTAATTGGTTCACCTGAATTAAACTACTGCTACCGATCAAGAACCGTAGCTGCTAGGAAAAAGTACGAGGCAGGAATGGAAAAAGGTGAGCGGGAAGTTATAGTTATAATTACATATAAGGCAAAAGCCTATTAGATTGTTGTATTTTATGTGATGTAAAGTGAGCGCTACCCATAGACATCCGCAACAAGCACATGTGTTGCAGATGCGTTGCCTACCTTTAATGGACAGAGGAGGGCATAGACAGGAATACATAGGAAGGATATTTCATTTTCCCCGTTAACCCCTCCCCGTCCAATCCTCTTCCCGTTCCCATCCTATCCTTATGAGGAAAGGGTGGGAAGGGGAAGAACTAAAACTAGGCCTCCGGTATAATATGATTGATCATATTTATTTAAGGTAAACTTATATCGGATTGAAATATGTTTTCCATACATTATTTCGTCCCATACTTTGCACATTTAGGAAAAGAATTTAGAAAACTCCTTCTCGCTTAGATAATAACAAAAATTTCTGTGATTTTTTTATTTGTGCTGTGACATGTCAGTCAATTACTTCTTTTTTATATATATAGATTACTGCACGTGTATCAAATTACACAAACGTACACTGTTACTTTCTTACTGATACAGCAAGCATTGTTCCCCTCACAAATGTAATTATTTGATTGCAGTACATTTCAACCTCTACAAACATTGTTAAGTTATTCAGGTCCTTTGTAAGGTAAGGACGGTACAATGGTGTAATTTAATTCACTTCTATATCACGTCCCTGGAACCCTTTTTTTGCAGATTCTGGAATCTTAATCACGAGTACGTAAAAGGGATTCATTTAGAGATTTCATTTGACGCCTTTGAGTAATAAAAAACTAGATTTAATTTTAACGTAGCTTTAGTTACAAACAGTCTTTTGACATTGTCTATCTAACGAAAGAGTAATTAAAACTTAAGACTTAGGTATTTTTTTACGCAGAAGTATAAACTAATATATTTAAATAATAAGACTAAAAGCTAACAACTAACATAGCTGCGACTAAACTGAGAAATCTGTTAAGTTGCGTACGGCTTATTAGGTTGGTTATAAATGCAACTAAAACACAATAGAAATACTACTACTAATTAAATCCAGACATGTGATCACATACTGTTTAACGACCATCTTCGAAGTTTATTTTCTGTTGAATTGATCACTCTGACTGCGACAAATTTACTGGCTGGAAGTGGCTTTAATTATTGCAAAACTTGAAGCGTATTCTCTTCATCTTTCTACTAATTTTATTAATTTCCGAGGTAAATTTCGAGCGGAACGAGCAGCCAGGTGGTCGTTAATTACCCTCGAGTCTGTTCGAGGAAATAATGAAGGTAATTTGTACGTCGTTTGAATATCTGCGATTTCCTCGCGGCACGTTAACATGTCCGCATAGTTGGTGAAGGTATGCGAACTCCGCGCTGCGCTGCCGCACGACCGCCGCGTGACTTGCCGCCCGACATCTAGTGCATCGTTCGTTCTCTTTGAACTTCAAACACATGCAATCTAACAGTCCGATCAGAGATACTAGGAACCGGTAATGGTGCTTTATAACTTTGATAATAGTAGTTTATAATTAGTACAAATTATTTAATAAATAAAGAGTATACACGAGTACATAACTGTTTGTAGAATGAGTTGAGCGTAATCTTGTTATTATTAACTAACAAAGTATACATGCTAGGTATGTTCGCAGCCACAGGGCGCATCAAATGGTGCAATCGAGAACAGGACTTCCCCGTCAATCCCACTTAGAAGAGTAGTACGTCAAACATACGAAATCATGTAGCCATTTGGGCTACAAAGATTCCGTACTCCAGCGTTCTTCTGCGTCATCCAATAATAGTACAATGTCGACTTTCCAAAAGTCAACAGAATCGAAATATCGGTTCAATCGAAATCGAAACCCATCGCGTTTGGAATTGGGCCAGCGATGATCCATCTCTAGTGAGCAGGTATCTCGTAGGAGCGTGTAATTATTTGACGCCAATTAGTTATTTTCTAAATAACAAGGGTACGGGTACAGGCAAGGGTACTCTTATTCATGGTCAACTAACAAGAAGCAAATTCTTTAGTCTACAAGTGCTATTAATTAGTATTAAGTATGTTTGTTTATTTAGAAAAAACAGTAAAGCGTACAATATTCATAGCTACTACTTAAGGCTTACTTACAAAAGATTTAAATTAAGTAAATTTTACACATTCGTTAATTTTCGTAGCAAAATTTAACTTAGAATTATGAGTTGTATGAGAGAGTATGAGTAATTATGTCATAAAGTTGGCGTACCAACCATATAACATTACCATGCTAATTGATATTGTAAATAACGGAGAGATCTTTATATCCAACGTGAACAGTTATTTGACACAATAAAAAGTACCTCGTGTCCTTTTCTGTACCCCTGATGATCTGTTCAGTCGTTTATATTTGAAAGAGTAACAAACAAACTAACAATCGAATTTATAATATTGAATTAAGTTATATTACTTAGCAAGCGCTACTTAGCCACACCAGACTGAAACCTGAAATTAGTCCAGAGAAGTGAAGTTACCGTTCGATGAGAGTCTCGACTCTCAGTGAATCTCATTGAACCTGCTCTCTGTGGCTAATGCGTGTCTCATGTCCGGTGAGCGGAGTGTTGGTTCCAACTCATGGGGCGTAAAGTTTTCATCTTTAAAGCTTTGGGTTGCTGCGCCAAACATTTACTATACTAAATTTATTTTCGTGTTTTCGAATAGAGATTGAGTTTGGTTGTAGTAATAGACACATAAATCCTGACTATATAATATAAATTCGTACGGAAGTTTGTTTGTTGGTTTGTTATGCTTTAACTAATTAGGGGATCATCTAAGGGATCATCGTGAAACTTGGCACAAATCTTGTCAAGATATACAGACAATCAGATACCTTTAATCCCGAAAAAAATCCAAAGGGTTAGGAAAATAAAATCGAATATAGGTTGCTATGTGATGTGTAGTGTATGACACGAAAATAACATAATTCTCACACTTCGTTGCATAACGAGACACACGTTACCGTGGCAACCGATAACACCCATTTGACATATATTTATAAATCCAAGTTATTGACACGAAATTAAGTTACACAAATTTCCACCGATGAAGAAGCCGGGGACAACAACTAGTTTTATTGTATTTGAAGGCTAACAAGTTTGCTGCAGAGTGGAGGCTAAAGCGGAATGTATTAAAACAATTATGATAAGAAGCGTGGTAAGCTTTAAGAAAGGATTTTTTTCAGTAATTCTTCTCAACAATTTAATTCCGCCTCGAAGCGGCGCCTTGAAGAAAATAAAAATTATATTAAGTCTGCTAGATTAGGTATTCCGTGAATATTCAGCTCGAGTATAAAAATATAATTGTGTTCTTTATTTGCACTAACCCTTACGCTTTAATAAATGTTGCTTTCAACTAAGAAATAAAAATTAAATTAACCTATTTTCTGTACAAATGATTTTCGAATTGTATTAAATTTGTTTTAATGAGAGTTAAAAATTATAATTGTACAGGAGTGACATTAGAAAACTTTTTGAGAAATTGTACACCCACGTAAGCAAAATATCGATAACAGAGTTTATAAAGTGTCGAGAAATGATACGCCAATGATTTAGCAATTACACAATTCCCAGTGAGATTATAAACTGACGAACTTCACAATCGGTCGGTGAAACATACAAACCATTGGCTGTGTGCACAATGAAAACAAAATATTTGTTTTTTGAACAAAAGTTAACGAGTGACAATGCGCCGGGAGCGATGCAGACATTTTGTTGACTTCGCAGTTCACGTTGGAGGCTTTTGACGCTACGTGTTTGCATTTCGTGAGTGCTCACGGACATCGTCTGATTGTTCGTGTTGTTACGTGATACCATGATAAAATCAAACTCGCAATTCGGCGACGAATGTTACGTCATATAGAGAAGAGATTCACATAGAGAGAAGATTAGTGTTAATTTTACAGCTAGATTTGGCAACTTGTGAGCATTTCAGGCAGTTCTAAACACCAAGTGCTGTCCAATTACACTTAGAAACTTTAAGCAAAGACGGTATCCAGATAAAACAAACATTTTCTATTATTTAATTAGAAATAACTTTTTAAAACATTCGTTAATTATTAATATTATATTTTCGTAGACGAATAATGATTTTTACTCGTTCTGTACAAAAGTAGTTAAAAACTTTTTAATGGCAACATAAATGTATGTAATGTCGTTATCAAAATACACACAGACAACACAACCGCGCAGCACTTTCATTAGCAAGTATTGTGTATTAAAATAAAAATATAAAAGGGCTTATTTATAATAAAAAATATAAAAGGGGATATTTTACTGCTTAAGGCAGCCTTTGTGACTTTGCGGGTAGCGGGCAGCGCTTTCGATATGGCGACGCGTTATTTTTTTCACAATTTCGAGGTTTTTTTAACTTTTAGCGTGGAACCCTAATGCTTTTGCTCAAATCAAATTAGCCTATATGAATCCTTACAATATTAACTATCTTCCTGTAAAAGTCCCATGCAAATCGGTTCAGTCGTTTCGGAGATTACCTGGAACGTAATCTCCGAAAATTTTGTTTATATAAATTTTTAAAAATTGCATTTTCGTTATAAGTTTCGTTAAGTCTGGAAATTTAATTTTGATAGTACATACAGACACTTCAATTTTATTTATCAGTATGGATTACCAGCCAAATATTCGATAAATTCATTATTAACATTCTGATAGCAATTATGGATATTGGCAACCTAATTAATCTGGTGGCAATTACGAAATAACTTGCAAGTAGTAGGCCGCACACTTGCAATAAGAACGCGCTGTGGGGCTGCCGAGCCTCATTAAGTTTGGCTTCTGACGAAATTGAATATCGACGTTTCACCTACAGCTGAACTTAACATCGACCTCTGATCATTTACATTAGTTAAAAACTTATCTATCTATTTTCTATATACATACAAGTACAATGTGTATGTATGTTCCCCATAGACTCCTCAACGGGTGGACCGATTTCGATAAAATTTTCATGAAATCTTCAGATTGGCCTGATCCTGTGAGGTTTGGTAGCCATCGGAGCCACACAATTAGTGCTATCGGTGGAGCCGAACTTCAATAGTCATTTATACATACAAAATTTGTTCGAATTATTAAAGCAGACCCAAGTTACTTAGTTTTGACTTGACCACCACGCCCGGTGGTGAGAACTCCATCTCAACTCTTTCTCGGTCTAGTCAACTAATTTTTTACAGAAATAAAACATTATAAAAATAGTGCACAAAGTAGA
>JWHW01032998.1:8230-24427 GCA_000931545.1 Papilio glaucus | reverse complement strand
GTCTATCTTGATAAAATCTTGACGTTTTTGTCTATCCTTTTCACGCATGCAGTTTTTTCCGTATTACTCCGCTCCTGAATTTTATAGCGTGATGTTAAATAGCCTAAGTCCTGTCGTAATAGCTCAGCTTGTCGATACAAAAAGAATTTTTAGAATCCGTTTAGTAGTTCCTAAGATTAGCGAGTTCAAACAAACAAACTCTTACGCTTTATAATATTAGTATAGATTAAAGTTTTAAGCACATTATATAATGTGCTTTGAACTAATCCTCGACGTATTTAACCGGATTATTTGTAATTTAAGTATTTTGAGTATACTAACATAGTTTTAATGCTCGGGCTTGTGTTAATATAAGGGTGCGTCCACATCTGGCGAATGTGCAGCACGTTAGGCAAATAAACCTACACGTGATATGTAAAATATTAATTAGTTACACTAGTAGGAAGCCATCTTAAGTCGCCTATAAACACCGTTAAGTTCCACAAATAAATAATATTTGTAGAACTCGAAAATTTAATCTGTTAAGCATACTCCCCATTTTGGGGTATCGCCGACATATTCCTGGCAAAAATTCTAGCTTCTAGCTTCACTATTGAATGTTGAATTTGTATGGCACGCGGTATCTGGAGGTATGTAAATCTATGCTTACAATAACACGCCGTATCAATTCATTTTCAGTATTATTCCAAAACTGTATTTTTATCTCGAGCGGAACCAATTTCCGGGTGCGATTCAAATTACTTCTGAAAACCCTTTGCAAGTTAGAATGATGAGGAATGGATCGCTGCGAATGTAAAGCCGTCTGTAAAGGCTTCTATGAGTTTACTTTTTTCTTTCAACTCGTTTGAGAGGGATTCCTTTTATGCGTTAAATAATATATTTGATTGGTACTTTATTTAAGATTACAGAGTTCTGCGTGTATATTTTCTTTACCTAGTTTTTAAAAGAGAATCAAATTTCCGGGCGTTGTTACTTAACAAATGCTGTACTGTTTAAGGAGCTCATGTGTTTGACTACACGCGGTAGGCGGCGAGGCGAGCCTTGCATCAATATTGTTCTCATTTTATTAAAATAGATGACGCCACTAGTGTTATAGAACGCGCTATAGTAGTGTTATGTGAATTAGGATTATCTGTGCTCATTATTCAATAGGAGTTTTCCGACCCTATCCGGTTATAACCTTTTTAAAAGGAGTTTTCCGAGCTCCAGTTACTGCTTCAACCTATGTTGGACTGTTCCTCGATATCAAGGAAATATTCATAGTAGACGGCCAACTACTTGGATTGGTCGGGTGTACGTTTCTTGTTAGTGTTATTAGTTGCTAACTTGTACTCTCTTCTATGTATGATATAAATGTTTGACGTGCTTAAAGACTATCTGTCTTCACACGCCACGGCCCGAACACACCCGGTATTAAATATTACAATTAATAACTACGGTATATATACAATTGAAAATTATCAATATAAAGTAGTTCAAATTTCAAATTAATATAATATAATAAGTATAATGTTTCAGATATAAATTCATGCTCCGACAGAAAATAAACATTTATTTCATATGAAATGATAAACACCTGATATTTTCCCTCCTCGTAACAAGACTGTATCCGTATAAAAATGTACTCATTTCTGTTTGTACGCAACGCAATTTATTACCCGGACGAACACGACACACGTCAGATCCGTAGCGGCGAACATGATGCTCGACATTATTTCATTACAAATTAATATATTATTATTACATTTACTTCTTTCTATGCTCCAGATACTCTTTCAGAAACCCCCCCTCCGCTCCCCCATCTTATCCCCTTATATGTTACATATATCCTCTCTGTCCTGCACTAAGTACCCAATCAACATCTGGAATTCTTCCAGTTGTTGCGGGTGTTTCGTGCTCGCCTAATAATGTTTTCGTTCGTAATCACTAAAATGTTTCGTAAATGAATGTTCGCGAACGTTCACGTAAGCTCTTGAATAACGTAAGCTCTTCAAGTCAAGGGCATTCGAAATGTTTATTTGAGGAATTGAGAGAAAAATTTTACTAGTGTATTTTTTATTCATAACAAATATATATGTATTTTTATATAGTAGGTATGTAAATATTTTAAATATTTACTTTAATATATTAACACAACAATATTTAAACATTGTAAGTTAAAATTATAAACAATACAAACTACAATTGTTTATGGTTTGGCTTTATTCTCTGAGTTCAAATTTTTTATTTTTACTTTTCATACAAAAATAACATTTCGAACTATCTACGATAATTTTACTAGAAATTTGGCAACGTCGCATATTTTTAACGTTTCACCTCTTCCACAGTATAATCACCCTTACGCAGTAAGTATTACAATTAACAATCCTTTTTTACTAAATATTCATTCATTTTGTTGCGCTATTGTTGCGACTGGCGAGCGGCGTGTTACATTGCGCGGGAGTAGGGACAGGGTTTTCAATACAAATAATACATAAATAAATATACGCTCACGTCCGTAACCCAGAGGGGTAGAGATTATGGATTTCCATTTGGTGCGATCCTGGCACACCTCTCTCGCGCATACAAGCTCGTCGGTTACGGGTACTCCTTATAGCGCCCTTCTTTAGTATGTCACTAATCTGATCGATATAAGTTCTCCTAGGACGTCCCCTACCAGTGCTACAAATAATACAATTGGTTATAATGATTGATATCGAAATGCTACTTGAATTTTTGTAACCTGTATGTTTTAAACATACACAAACATATAATTGAATGTCTACTTCGTAAGACTTGCTAATGTCATTTAAGTGAACAGATAAATTAACACTTATAAACGAAATTATCATCATCAAACATTACTATTGTAAGAATATTGTATTGATTTTTCACATTGAACATTTATTTAAAACAAATTAAACATACTATATAACTAAAACATACGAATTAAGATACAAAATACTTTTTGTCGTTGTTAAAAATGCATTATTGAAATTTGTGTATGTGATGCACAGCCCTTGATAAGACAAAGAAGGAAAGAGGAGGCAATAATGCTAGTCTTCTATCTCCCTCAGACTAAGCGATACGTTTCATTGAAAAAACCAATGTTCGAAAGATGAGTATTAGGTGCGCTGCGCTTGCGACGTAGTGTGGGACGATATCGATATTCTGGGGGCCAGCATTTAAATTTCGTTCAATAATCATTTATCTTACTTAAACTTATGTATCACGAATTATGATGAAGAATTTAAAGATCAATCGCTTACAAGTTTGGATTTATGTAAAAATATTAAAAAAAAATTTTTTTAAACAATTTAAGCGTTTAGGTGTGACAAAATTGTAGAAAAAATTAGTTGGTTTATTGTAGTTGGTTAAAACTTGGTCAATAGTTGGTTTTGAAATAACGCAAATTCAGTATAAAGTCCTTCTAATGCGTATTTAGATAATTTTTTTTTTTATGGGATAAGGTGGCAAACGAGCGAGCGGATCACCTGATGTTAAGTGAACGCTACCCATAGACATCCGCAATAAGCAAATGTGTTGCAGATGCGTTGCGTACCTTTAATGGACAGAGGAGGGCATAAACAGGAATAAGGATATTTCCTTTTCCCCGTCAACTCCTCCCCGTCCAATCCTCTTCCCGTTCCCATCCTATCCTGAGGATGAAAGGATGGGAAGGGGAAGAGGACTGAAATTAGGCCTCCGGCACCTCACTTATCAGACGAAACGCAGAGTACTTCTACTTCACGCCTGTCTTCTGTGAGGTCGTGGTATTTCACCGGTCGAGCCGGCCCATTCGTGCAACTGATGTTGTTGTTGCGGGCTCTACCACTGTTAAAATGTTTTATTATAAACATTATTTGATTTGATAAATTTATTTTATAAATAAAATACCGTATTTCCATTTAAAGTTTTTAATTGAGGAACTTATAACAAAAACCAAATTAAATTGTTCTGAAATTTGTAATTCACAAGTACTAATTATCGATAACGAACTATTTTGATTTCTTTCTTCACTACGAAACAGCTGTCAATTTTACAACTCGAAGATACGAATCGTGTAACAATAGAAATAGTCAGAATGAGTGAGCGTCAGTACGGCAACGTCGCAAACATAAGTATTCTCCACAACGATGTTCCTATGTTCCCTGGATTTTTTGAAATAGAACATGGTGTTCTATGAAAAAACTGCTTAATTGATTTTCTTATAAGTTTCTACTAATTGCGGTTAACTTATGCACTTAGACTCTAGGATTAGGCATACTATGATTTTGTGTAAATTAACTTAAATATGACAATTATTATTGTAGAAGATAATTTAAAAAAAAAAACATTACGACAAGAAAATATGTTATTTACCCGTCTGCATCCAGAGCAACGAGCTCGTCCAGCACCGTCGCCTCTGACACGCTCCCTTTGAACTCAAAGATTCATGTCCGCTGTGTAGCTCTCAGGCGGTCTGACACATCTTACACAGTCAGTATGTGTTCATATAAATTAATCGAATATGTTTACAGTAATACTTTATTAAAATTTATTTATTGACATTAAACGTCAGTTTCAGGTCTGTACAACACATACTTGAAGTCCTCTAAATTGTACTGGGGTCGAGTAATTGATAACGTTCAAGGAGAGTCGTTTCACGAGCCCGCGTAAAATTTATTATAAATTATGTTGTACCTTATAAGAAGAATAATTATTCTGTCAAATTCCCCCATGTACAGATGTTGAAAACATCATATGAACGCTCCTGCGTTTACGTCAGATACAGTTTAACAGTAACGCCCGGTTTCTGGAAGGTTTGTCAAATTTTTATTCAACTAAGTATTAGTCTGTCCTGTCAAGTCATGTCAAATATTTTAATTCATTTTTTTCAAGTTTCTAAAAGAAAAAAAAAGATGATCGGAATTGAACAATAATTTAGCTAAGTTTTCCGATGATAAGCCTTTCAGAAACCGGGCGTAAGCCAGCCGCGCGACAGCGGGCTGACATTTGGTCATGTCGACACGACAGAGCGAACTGAGTTTGATTCATTGGTTTATACACGGAGACATAACGTTGATGAAGACCCCGGTTTCTTTTATGTTTTAATCAAATTGATTATAGTTAATATTTTAAAAGCATAAATAAAGGTAGGCACAGAGCACCCGTTCCTGTGGGAGAGGCGCGGGACGTGAGCCGGAACTTTTATAATTGCCTTTTATTTCCATCGAGCCAATAAATTCCGTGCGATATCATCGAATAAAAGTTATTCAACTTTCTTTGTAAGCATAAAATAGCGCTATTTGATGACAATCAATCAATACAAACAAAGGAAAGTAGAATTAAACAACACGAATGTAATTTGACATCATTTTCTTTGTGTGTCAACTTTTAATTTATTTTAAGGAAGGTATACAAGTTATAAACATTCACAGGACTCTAGAACTCAACTTTGTAGGTAATGATTGTTTAAGGAGTCGCTTTTCTTACAACACAATCCAACTTAACTATCGCATACTTATTTTGAAATAAAGAATGTTCTTTATAGATATCAGTAAGTATAACTTTGTAAGTTGAACAACTCTCTCAAATGTATTTACGACGCGCCCTTTGGAACTCTTCCAATGAACGAACATAATATCCAAATTCAACCATTTCTCCTTCTGAATAACAATCAAATAAACAATTTAATAATGTTTAGTGTCACATAAGAACTTTACTTAATGTCCAACTTCAAACTTGAACGAGTAGTGTAACATTATTCTTGCTAGTATTGGTAACTGTTCATAATTGGAGAAATATTCTCTCAGAAGAACATTAAATAATCGGTTCGACTTATTACATTGTTACTGGTTAAACCAGTGTGTTCTAGACAAGACCGAATATGAAAAAAGCTGGCCGATATATTAAATATAATGTATTATTACAAACAAATAAATATACGCTCACGCCCGTAACTCAGAGAGGTAGGCAGAGATTATGGATTTCCATTTGTTGTAATCCTGGAACTCGCTTTATTATAATTAAAATACTTAACAGTGTTTAAAATTAATTTGTTACTTAAGTGATTTTAATAATTATTTTTACAGTGAGATTTGTTTTTAATATATGTTTATATAAGTAATGTAATATAAGTTTATATAAGTAATTAAGTGCTTTGACATTCACATTAATAAAACAAAGTTAAGTTAATAGATTTGTCAAGCGAACGATTTTATGTTAAATATATAATGAATTGTACAGAGCCCGTCCGCACCGCCGCACAACGACAGCACGTTCAGTCGACTCGGCGGCGTAGCGGCGGCGTAGCGGCGGCGTAGCGGCCACGATTTGAATAATTGCCATTTCATATGTAAATAATTAACAAGGTTTCAGTTAGCAACCGGTACAGTGAGCAATCCCCTCTGGTCTTGTTTGTTTTAATATAGAATTAACTTGTTTATAGGCATTCTTTGTATATACATCAATCTTCTATATTCGTTTGGCTTGACGATTCAAGGTAATTTGTTTTATATTAACGATTAACGGATGTTTCTGAAAGGCTGATCAAAAGAAAAATTTGCTAAATAGCTGTCAAATGTCATTTGAATTGCTAAAAGCAGCTTCAACTTTTTTTTAAAAACTAATATCGATTTGAAGTGACGTTCAACTTGACAGGAGTGTTAGTTGAATAAAAATTTAACAAACCGTTAAGAAACCGTGCTTAGACTATAACTTGTTGATATCGGGATTATTTTCTTATTATAGAATTACGCACGGTTTTCATATAAAAATAACTTCTCTATGAATTATATTATAGAAAAGTTGACAGTTTGATAATTTACAATTTTACTAAGTTAACCACAGTTATGCAACTCAGCATAACTCAGCATAAAGTATTAAGAGTCTTCAATAAGTTCTTCATGTCAAAGCAAGGGTTTCTTGTATTAGATACTACGGTTTTTTGTTATTTGTGAGATTTGTTGGTTTCTTAAAAGTACATCCTGAAAGTTGGCGCATTGCCCGTTACTAAGTTCTTCTTTACAGTTCAATAACTGAGTAGGACTGAGTAGTCGCCGTGTACAAGAGCACTCGTTTACAAGTTGAAAAGTTTACGTCACTTATATTACTTGAGTATTTATTTTTGAAAAATAAAACTTTCAAAAGAAATTATATGACAGTATTTAAATATTATTTTTTAAATGCAGGCCGACGTTGGGATAATATATTATAAAGAAATTTTAAATAAAAAAGACTGTAATGATAAATAAATAAATTAATATGCATTCGACAGTGATAACATGAGACTGGGATGGAGTTGCGGGAGCTTCGGGTTCAAGACTGGCGGGAGATGGCGCAGCATAAAAATGATCGTGTGTCATTGATGAGCAGCAGAAACAAAATAGATGACGGAGCGAAATGCTCCAACCGCTTCCCTAAAATAATACCTACTAACCTGCAACCGTATACGAGCATCTATACTAATAAATGCGAAAGTATGTTTGTTACTCTATTACGCAAAAACGACTGAACGGACCTGGATAACATTTGACAGAGAGATAGATATAGTAGTATATAGGCCCGGAAAAGGTACGGTTCCCGTGGGATAATCTTTTTTATAGTTGCATGTCTACGTATATAAAAGGCGATGTTTCCTATAGATTCCGAAACGGCTACCCGGGCGAAACCGGGGCGGAGCACTAGTAAGATATATCTTTACGTTTCATAAATATGGTCTTCTACTTCCTATCGTTCCTTTTACTTAAATTATGCTACTCCCTCAAGCGACCCATCACATGGTATATCGTATTCCTTTCTTTCTTCCTTTCCTCTCTCTGCTTGTGTATGTACGACATAGCAATTGAAGCTTTCGTTGGTTTTATTAATGAACAGATTTATATAAGTGACTAACTCGTTCACTGCCTCCGCTAATTTGTGGATCACATGATGAGCACATGTCGTCAACTTAGAACATATAAATTATACGTTCGCAATAAGTTATGTGTCACATAGATTATTAAGGTTACGAACCTGGCGTACAGGAAAATCTCAACAGATATTCAGCTTTTCACTGGTTTAATAACGCAAGGAGTTTAACTGTGATGTTTGTGTCGTCCAGGTGCAGGTCTAACGTTAGCGGTTAGAACTTTTGCAATGCTTACCAACAACTTCGGTTACAACTTTGTCGCTCTGGAACTCGAGTTAAGACTATTCCCATAAATCTCTTTATTTATGTAGCGGTAAGTCTGCACTTGTTTTAACCTGAAACTCACAGGAGACAGACGTCAAGTAGAAGTACTCTGTGTTTCGTCTGATGAATGAAAAAAATAAACAAAATCTAAACTGATAGACCATGCTAAAAAATTTAAACGAAGGTAGAATCATAGGCAATGATTTGTACGGAAATTAATATTCAGAATGCTATTGATAATTGCAAAAATTATAATTTTTTGTATAATCTATCAAATAGTACTAAAATTATTACTTAAATCTAACAATCTTTGGACCTATTACTTACAGAAAGTAACATGCAATTATAGGTACAGCACAAAGAACGCAGATGAAATATTTGAAAAGCGAAATTAATTTCTCGAAATAACTATTCCAGGCAGTCCATGTCTCGGATACTAGCTAGTTATCTATGAAACAAATATATTCTAGTTAAACTTCGACGCTAGAGCGTTGTTAATCACTGTGCGGGTATATCACGCGTTCGACTGGCGCACAATCTCGTGCCGACGCTAGTTGCCGGCAATCTCTGCGCGCTTGTTATCAACTTGAGATGTAAACTTACTACATCATTCAGCTTCCCGAGTTCGTGAATACTTCGACACATTTGCCACATCGTTAATTTTGTGCCGAGCACACTATCTTCTGAAACGATCAAGTTTTCTATTATAACAATTTCTTGAAGTTCAATTTCGTTAATTCTCCTTCAAAATACGCTTTTAAACACTATTGTTACTATTTTAACTGAATAAAATCCAACTATCCAACAGATAACTATCAGTTTCTCACAAATGTTTATTAATACCCAATAAACGTCAATCGAACCACAAGTATTTTCAAAGCAAAGTATACAAATCTACTACAACAAAAGTGAATGACGACCGAACGACAATCGCGCATCGCTGTTGCTAAGCTCTGTGCGCCTGTCACTGTGCTGACACGCGACGGGGAAGTACCGCAGTACAACAGGGTTCGCACGACAAGTGACGAGGATCGCGCAACAAGTGACGAAGATCCCGGGATAAGTGACAGTCCTCGCGGCACAAGTGATAAAGAGGGCGGCGACGTTCACGCGTGCAACATGGAAACTCGGCTGCCCAATTTCAAAACCTAGCAAGGGACATTTTTTTTAAAAAACGTGTTTTTGCTAATTTTACCTTGAATAGTCATTGCGCCGGTCTTCCAACTGTCAAAAGTAAATAAAACACACAGAAAACAAAATAAAGTTAGCAATCAACCTAGCAAGTCCACCATAAAAATGAAAAGTGACCAACCTATTTTTAGCTCTCCTGTAATATTTATTTTTTGTCCCTTACTAAGTTTTAAAAAAAAAACTGAAAATTAATAACAAAAGTGACATATATTTAGAATTAAGTTCAGTAATACAATTGACACTGATAGTGTGTCTGTGTGTGTGTTTTGCTTATTTATTCATTGGTTTCTTTTTTACAATTTTCAGTGAACAAGTGTTGTATCCTATATCTCAACTTATTAAAAATATACGAGAGAAAGTTTAATAGAGCAAAGTGTTGAAATGACTCCTTTCGAATGTTTCGAAGTATTATCTTCAAGATTCCCAAGACATTTGTAATTTACGATTTTAACTTTTTTAAATATCCGAAGCGACAATTGTTGGACGTTTCTGATAAAAAAAATTCTTTATTCTCTTTTTACTTTCTTAAACTTTTCAAACATCTAATCTTCCAAACATAATTGTCATGCTTCAACAAAAAATTGAAAGAAAATTGTTCAGTCGCAAATTATAAGTAACAGTAAAAGTTTTTCACTTTCATGATTTTTGCTTTAAATTTAACAAATAATCGAAAATTGAAAACACGTTTTTTAGTGATTACGAAACATAAGGTGGTTTTGTCCAAACTAATTTGATTTGGGTCCACGATGAGCCGCCTCTTCAATGTTCTATTGTCTGAGCTAACGGTATTGTAATACATTGCATTATGCCGGACTCAGTCAGTGATTTGGTTTCTGGCGCGAGTTTACTAAGCAATTGTTTAACTTAAGGATTCACGACATCATTGAGCACTATATGCTCTGCAATGATTGTGCTAGTTTGCGGTTGTGCCATTTTTGCATCCACTGTTTCAGTCGCTGTTACGGCTAGCTGTTATCCGGTTAGGCGAAATGCGCACCGCAACTTGCGGTCGACCAGACGGTCCACCACTAGGACGTGGGCGTGATTCTTTATATATTTATTCATAAAATTTTATGCAACAATTCCATTACATTAGATCATATTAAAATACTTTTTACAAATTGTTACCAACTAGGCTTTGTTTATAACGTGTAATAAATTTTCACAGCCGCAGGCCGTAAAAGATTTAGAGCAGTCAATGTGGGACATTCGCGTTTTATTCGGCTCTTAAGGAAAACATTACAAAGTTTTATGAATAACAAATTTCACGCAGAAGTTGTTAAGCGAGCTTTCCCTCGAAATTAAAATGAAAACGAAACCGAGGAAGATTTGATGACGACGGGTGTTCCTTGCGGCTTACACGACACCTGCGTTTATTTAGAATAAAAATCTTCATCACATACCATTGTACGTATTCTAATAAAAGTTCTTTTGGCGTACGACGACAATGACGAGTACTATTTTGACTTTAGACCCCGGTAAGACCTCAAACTGCGACGTGGACAGTAGAGTCAGCACCGGCAGTTGGTACACGACCTCATAGAGTAGACAATGCCCTTAGCATTGTCTACATTTATTTGTGCGTCTTTGTTTCGTATACTGAGTCCTCACTCACCATACCATCCTTTTCTCCCCTATCTCACTGTCGTTACTCATTCCCCTTCGTATCCATCACAAGGAATGGCAAAGCATCTTTTGATGATTTTAATAGCACCAGGTGAGCCATTTGCTCATTTCCCTCCTTCTAATAAAAAATCAGGTAGATACGACTTTATCAAGTTACCGCTTAGGACGATAGTCGACCCCGGCACATAGTCGTAAGGGCAGTCGTTAAAGTACTTAAACTCGGACATAACGCGGCGTGCTCCAGATCGAGGTTGTTTCACAATTCAGGCAAAATTTATGTCGTTTATTTTTAATTTTTTCAGCGTCATAAATGTTCATTTGCAGGTTTTATCGACTCTATTTTGGGTATTCAATTTGCGTAATTTGCATTGCAGAAGATAGATTTGTCCAACAGCCATTTCAATGATAAATAAGTTCGTATTCGGAATATGCAAAACAATTGGGATAAGGACATACATGAATTAAAATTGAATTAAAAATTAAAACTTCTTGCGTACGGTAGAACTGATACACTAAACATATATACATACAGACATAGCACATACAACTTTACAAATCGCACAGCTCGCAGCGCCGCGTCGCCTCACGGCTTCAGCAATTCCGAAAGCTCGAAATCATCGCCAGTTTCTCAAATTGCTTTCCGATTGCCGACAATTTCGCTCGCGGAAAAATTTAGATTTGAAAGCTTCTTTCTTATAAAAATGTTAAAGAATAAATATACGTAAAGATATCACAATAATGCCATGAATTTTGTAACTTTTGTTATTTCTTTGCTTATAACCGAATGAATTACTAAAATCATAGTTTACTACAGCGGAGAACTATCTTTTTTAGTTGATATCGTACTTAGTTTTTAGTACGGTTTTGTTTAATTTGGCAAACTATTAACATAGTATGTTAACATATAGCGGCTCTGTGTTTGAATCTGGATTTCAAGAGATTTTAAAACTCTGGAATGAACCAAAGGTTTATTTACTTAACTATTTGATACATCGATAAAACTAAACTCCAAGAATTCATTTTTTTATCAATTTTCAAGTTATTCTTGTTATTAAAAAATTGTATGAAAGAATGGGATCGTGAAAAGTATCCAGTACTTAAAGTAGTGTGATTGCTGTGAAAGACTACTTCACATTAGATTTGTATGAATGTTTTAAATGAATACAAAATACAGAATAAATACAATCGTTTTGAATTATCTCGACAAAAAATCTAAATAGGTGAGTGGTGCGCTGTTGTCGACGTGATCCGAAAAACGTTCAGCGATCGCGCAGTATCGCCGCAGTATCGCCGCGCTATCGCCGCAGCATCGCCGCACTAAATCAACTGGCGTTAAGGGACCGAATGATAATGTTACGTTACACTTTTATTTTAGCTTTCTTTTTAAAAGATAGAATAAAGTCTTTTTCAGATTGCTATTTGCAAGTTACCTTTTTCATGGCTTACATTCACCATGTAAATAATAAAACTATTGGTTATATTATTTACTAATGACTAGATACATTAGGTATTCTAAATAATATATAGAAATTACACATTTTTGTTTCATTTTATTGTTATTATTCATCATCATTCAATCTTCTCATGTTCTCTGAAGTTATGAACTATATTTTCCTTATCATTCTATAAGCCGAAGAAAGATTCTTTTACTAGGGAGACTATTCTGAAGACTTTCTTTCTGGTGTGGCTTACGAGCCAGCGGCCTGATGCCAGCGCCACCTATAGACGTCCACAACAATTAGAGACACACAACAACAATTACATAGGACGAAAGGGAAACTCCGGGACTTCATACATCTGAAGAAACAGGCAAAGTTTTACATTACCTTCACCGCCAGTATTATGTGATATCGTGGCGAGGGCTGTACCACTATTAAATGTGATGTGACATTGAGCGCATGTTACGCGAATCATTGTGATGCAAGTTTCCATCTTTTATTGTACGTAACACAAACGATGCAGTCAACCGCTGCGTTTGAATGAGAGGATATTCACAAAGAGGGAATGGAAACATGCCGCCAGTCTAGACGGCTAATGGAAATGCGTCGAGGGAATTAGGTTATGTAATTCTCCCACAGGTTTACCGTAAAGCTTTCTGTGAAATACCGAGAAATAAAATACATCCAGTATGTACACTATTTTATTCTATTTTAACAGATAATATAAGTAATGTAAAAAGTACAAAGCGACATCATCTGAGGAACCAGTAAATAGTCAACACAGTATTACATATAGTATTATATTATGTGCATAGAATAATTTTCCAAGGAACATTAAATCTCAAATATTGTTGAGACTTCCCAACTTGGAAGGAGTGACTGTGATTCCACCAAGCAGTGGTTAGTTTGGGCCTCAAGGCGCGACTTGCGATTTGTATTAGTTGTCTTATTTAATACGCCGAGGGCTGGTGAACTTCCCGTCGAGATTCGAGTGGACGAGATTGCTGTACGCAGATTACAATGATTTTGTGATTTTCATGTCGAACTGAAGTTAAATGACAAGAGCAGATTCTTTGTTCACATTAGGTATTTGTACATAATCTAGAATCAGTAATTTTTTATTTATAACATTGCTTATAATTAGTTCGGATCAATTAAAAAAAATCGATATCAACATCAAGAAAAGGTTACCAAGGGAGCGCTATACAAATGCAATTTCGTTGCGAACTCCCCCAGCGACTGCCGTCCGGTCGCCGTCCGGTCGCCGCACCGAACACGGTGCGCTTGCTAATAAATAATAATTAGAATTGAAATTATAAAGAAAAATAATTAATGTCTTTATATTGAACGAGTACGTCACAGAGACTGAAGTAGTGAAGAACTATATTATTGATCAGCTTGGTCCTGGCCCCTCCAGGTGTATTTAGTGACAGTGATAGTGATGCCAATGTCATCTGTTTTCTCCCAGTCGAGTCAGAGTCGCGAACAACGAGGAGTGCTGGTATTTCGTTTCGCCACTTTACCTGCCCTCTACAACACCAGCACCGCATTTCCTTTATCATTGTGCCCACACGCTGCGGCCGAAAGGATAGCGTCTGAGCTTTACACCAAACCTATCGCTAGGCGCTAGGAAGCCCCGACCATTCACTCCCTTTACCGGTCTTCATGATTTCGTTGTGATGATTGATCTTCGTCGAATGGCAACTAGCGGTAATGTAACTCTGCTGAAAATGTGGTCTTTTAGTCAAAACGTTAGAGCTTCGCGATATCAGATATATCACTCGATATCACGTCAAATCCGTCTTTTACGCATAAAGTATTGTCATATATTAAAATATACTTTGTGTTAATATATCATGACGTATACGACATACATGTTATATGTTCGTCCCATCTTTAAATATGATACCATTAATATCCTCAAAATGAAATACCCGACTATAAATAACGTGGAGTGTGCGGAGGGCACTTCGAGAATTTTTAACGAACGCGAGGTGAATAATGCCCATTAAATCGCAATAAATGGAGTTCGAAAGAGGTCTCCGCTCTCCTCGCTCGGCTCTCAACGAAACGGCCGGTGTGTGTGACAGGTGGGCTTCGTTACGTGCGCGGCGTCGTCAGCGCTACGGAAATTATACTTTAAATATTATAACATCAGTAACCAGATGACGGCAGCAAATAGAAGCAGCAGAAAGCAGAGGAACGCATATTATTGAAGTACTGGAGAAAATGTGGTTCCCGAAGTGGACTGACGCAGGTTTAAAATGATGATATAATCGAAACAAGGTGGCAAACGAACAAGCGGGTCATCTGATATTGAGAGACCGCTACCCATAGGCATCTGCAACTTAGACAAATTAATTGACTGTTTTCAAGGAAGTAAACAATAGTTTGAACTCAATCGGTTTCTGGATTGATTTTCTTTACTTCACAAGGTGGTATGTATATTAAACTCTTAGATTGAATAAAATCAATTTAATACAAAAGTAGTGCACATGTCAGCGCTATATTTCATAGGTCAGCTGCGGTGCGGCGCACATCTGTTGCCAAATACAACGAAGCGCTTTTTGAAATGAATTTTGAAATTACCTTAACTTTAAGAATAAATCGACGTCCAAAGTGAGCCGACACCAGTCCCAGAAGATAAGCGCGAGTTGCACAAAGATAAGAATAAAGAAGACAACGGAGCTCTTGACTAGGAACTGAATTTTAATGGATTAACCATTAAATTGGAGTAACCATACATGAAGTAGAGCTTTTACAATTTAATTACATAACTCTGTTAAGTTAAGAACCCAAGTATTTAAGTAGACTAAAGTATATTTTACAAGTAACAATACTTAACAATTAACTTAATAGACGACGAATTGTAATTTTACAGTGTCATTACACAGTTCATTTCAATTACCTTAATTTATTTATGAATAGCTATTGCTCCCGGCTTTGCACTCATTCCGTTTCGTTGAGTCGTTAAGGAGTTAAATATAACGAACAAACTCACATTCAAATTTAAATATAATAATAAATATTAGGATCCATTACACAGATTATGCAATGTTAGTGCTCTCAGAGACGTGTGTTTGGTTGTGTGGGGTACAGCATCGCATAGGCAAACGTGGCGACAGTTAATGGCGCTAGGAGCATTCGTGTACATAAACATAAATATATCTATGTGGATTGAACTCTGTGAGAAACATGATTATGATCAAATATCTAACTATTTCAAATCATTTATATATGACCGATTAGCTGGTAGATATGAGATCAGGAAAGTTTGATGTAGGCTACATCTAATATATTAAATGCATAAAAGTTACTACATTTAATACAGTAAAGTTAAAGTACATTTAAAGACAAAAAGTCGGTTCAAAATACAGGAATGAGACTTGAGAATGAGAGATATGAGACGGGTGAATTCCCGTGGGAATCAAGGATAGAATATTCTGTCACATTTAATGTTACCGGAGTGAATAGAAGCTGTGGAGATAGATTCAAAATGTTTGCTTACAATAAGCAACATTAACCTGTATCTTGTTAAATTATTGGACTAACTTTAATACCAACGGAGTCATACTGCTAAGTAATTGCCACACTTAGCAATTTTTAATTAAAATCCAAGATTGGGATGTCCGGCCTATTTCAAAAATTGAAAATGTGATTTCGACTTTTTTTTATATAAATATGATTTAGCAATTATTTGTATAATATATAAATAGAAAAAAAATGTTGTATATTGTTTGTTTAACGTTTTATTATTCATGTAGTGCACAGAGTGGTTCCGACAAATGCCTAGTTTGCGATTTGTCG
>JWHW01032958.1:100189-114683 GCA_000931545.1 Papilio glaucus | reverse complement strand
TATACGAGGATGCCTTAAGAAAACATTTTACAAATGAACCTTATACTAGTGACCTGCCCCGGCTTCGCCTGGGTAATAAATATGTTGATCCGATCGCTACCAAACACAGCTGACACCGACTCCAAAAATGAATATGATTAAGAATTGATTCTTATGTTTAATTGCGTAAAATTATTTTATACTTTTAAGTGCATTTCTTGTTTTTGTATATAATTTTTTTGAAGTCAGTTTTGTTTTTATTTAAAAGTTTTTGAGCTCCCGATATTTCGGCACAGTTGCATGCGCCATGGTCACGGGCTGACTGTAGTTGTGCGGTAGTGCGAAAAATGTTATTGGTAGCCGTATCGATCTACCTTTTTTTTGGAATTATATTTAATATATATGTCAAAAAATTTTTATTGTTAAACCGTAGTTACATGAAAGTTAGTTTTTTTTCGCAAAATGTTTTATTTTCGTGATAGAAGCTCGCGTACCTTACCTACGTGTGTGTACCTTTGTCAATGTGTTTGCAAAATACATAAAGGATTGAGTGAGTTGTCAAGGCGTGAAACCATATCTTCTTCCCCTTCCCATTATTTTCTTATTAGAAAATGATAGACTAGATAAAAGGGCGAAGATTAGGCCTACGGCATCTCAATCATCTAACGAAACACAAAAAACTTCAACTTCCTGTCTTTTGTGAGTTCGTGGTAGTTCACCGGTCGACACGGCGTGGAATTGATGTTGTTGTTTTGGCTAAAATTGTTAAAAATTACTGCATTTAATTTTACTGCCTTTAATGTGCAATCTTGTGTTAAAATAAGTAAGGCCGATGCCTCCTTTACCCTTGGCTCAATGTTATATTGATTTTTTTGGATAATTTCTAAAGATATAGCAAAATTAGACAGGAAAGATTTTGCTTTGAGCATAAAAAAATTATTATCAGCCATACGTACTATACGTACACGCACACAGAAAATAATTTCTCATTTGTATGTAAATGATTTTTTTTCCATAAATTCATCAATATCTAATTCAAATACTGAGGTCACGAAGCATAGCATAATATTACAGATCTTTTACGTGCTTGTTTATTTTGTACGTGAATTTGTTATCTTAAAATCTGAAGTAGTAATATGGTTATGGATGGATGGTTTGAGGACGAGTGGAGAGTCTGTTATGAATAGCGATGTTGGATTAAGTTGCCGGAATAACGCACTCAGTCACCTTTGAGATATTTAAATGTAACACCAATATTCACAAATTAATTTAGAAGACGCAAAATTAACATTAAGTAGGGAGCAACGGTAATGTAAATATGCACACAGTTCTATAAAATATAATAAGAAACTTTTCGAGGTAAATAAGATCTCGCGTAGTACATACTTTCGAGTGCGGTAGATAGGCCGAGACTGTGTATGTAATTGTATACGCCCGCGCAACTCCTGCGGGTGTGCATTAGAATAAAGTCATTAGGCTTATTTGCATTGCACTAGCCAGTAGGCGTTAATATTCTTAAATAAAAAAATTATGTATATTTAATAATGTACGCGTGTGTGTGTCCGCCACATGATTATCACCCTGATGCAGAAAAGGCACAGATATAAAATATTGTAATAAGGTAAAAGTCTGTACCTCATTTTTTTTTTAAATATTGAATAAACTAGCACTTGACAACAATCCCACCTGACGTTAAGTGGTGATGTGGTTGAAAGATGTCACGTACTAGTTTATCAACAGCCTATTCACTCTTCTCTTGAAGGTACCCGCGTCATAATTTGTCGGTATACAGATTTCGAGATTCATAGTTGTTGATTTTTCATTTCACTAATGAAATTTGGAATAGTAATTTGTGAGTGGTGAGTTGTTAAACGATTGTGACACCATTGTGACATCATAACAATATTTTAAAGAAACCTCTATATCTATAAATATCAGAATAGTCCTGGAATGACCCCTGGAATCTGATGAAAGTTGAAGGCGGCAGGGACCGATATTTGATTGCCCAAGAAGTTCTTTTCGTAGTACCCTCTTTGATGAAGAATTGCAAGAGTATGGTACCTAATGAAGGTCTCAGAATAAGTAATATTCACAATTTATCAAGCGCCAATAACCTAATAATTGAGGGTATGGATTGCCGATCATGAGGTCGTGCGATCGAATCCACCATTCAACGATTGTCGTGAAACATATCCTAGAACAAGCTTTGAAGCTTAGTTGGAATAGTTAATAAAAACATTAGTAAATTATTTGAATAGTTTAGAAATATTTTATTATAAATGAGTATTTTATTTTATATTTATGTGCGTGTGTGTTGGAGTAGGTCTCGGGATGGTATAGATTTATAATTGGACCCGGTAGGTGGTGCTGTCGTCGGATTGCAGGAGAATTTTTGTAACTTTGTTCGAATAACGAAAAAAACGTAGTACTTAAACCCACTAATGGTAGGCAAGTCAATGTTCATGCCAGACATCTACTGAGTCCACTGTATAACATATTCAAGTATGATTATTTTCTGCAGTTGCAAGGTGAAGGGTTTGTTGAAGTCAACTTTTTAATCTAGAACATTCTTTTCATATCTCCAGGTTTATTTTTAACAACGTATCATTTTTACATGGCGAAAGAAATAATTAAAAGGAACAGCTACATTCAGTCCGTCTGAATCGGACTGAAGAGCGGAAGTAGGGCGGAAAGTGGTGGGCGTGTAATATTCACAGCTATATATTAGTTTTTACATGTAAGTTTACAACGAACAGACAATTTATATATTCCGGAAAGTTATGTATGTTTAATTATTAGCCACTCTCTCTCTTTACAACCAACGGTCGTCAACTGACGACTGTAGGCCTCCGACAATAATCCACATAAAGATCAGTCACCTTGTCTCAAGACTCTTCTTGAGCAACAAATGTATCTTTCTACGCCACTGCCCAATTAGTGAAACATTTTTCAGTTTTATTTTGGAACATTATTCAAACATGGCCATCTGATCTCAAACTAAGCAGAGCTTGAACTATGGAAACCAGATAACTACTTTTCTTTCGTAAATACATACTTAATTAGATAATTACAACCAGACTCAGGACAAACACTCATGTTCATGTCTCAAAATGTCTAAATAAAATAAATATGCTACCCATATATAATACCTACGATTCCTTCCATCCCGATCTTCTTTCCCTATACTATATACTATATTATTTGTTTGGTTGATTGCCTGCTACTACTAAATAAAACACTAGTAATCCGTTTCGCAGATAGAAAATTAAAGAAATATATATAATAAGAATAGAAGATAGTTTAAAAATTATAAATAATAATTCGTAATACAACTATGCTTCTATATTATGAGCAAAAGTTTGTTTGGTGACAGCTGGTGATATATGTTCAGCCTTAGATGATTTAAAGCAAGATTTAAAAATAATAAAACTTGGAGCATCATTCCGAATTTGAAATATTTAATTCGTATGACTCACATCGTCAATATACAAAGTGAGAGTTGCAAATTCATCGCATAGTGATGGGGGTTTGCGTTATTGCCTTTTCAAAGTTCTTTTGTAATGGAAATAGTATTCTCTGCGCGTGGGAGACGAATGAAACTTTTTATTTAATATTGAAGTAGGTCTATCTCAGCGGTTAGCGACGAACTGGTTATGATATAAAAAAGCGATATAGCGTCAATATTTTTAAAATCGCACTATAATTCATTCCCTAAAATACCTTATGTATAAACTAAAATAATCATACATTTTATCAATATCTGCGCAGCAGTTCTTGCTTCTATTGCATAAAACATAACATAATGCACTTGTCTGGTTTTAGTGTTAACGAAAATAATTTGCGTTGACGCCCGTAACCGGCAAGGCATACCCGTAATAGGCAAAAATCATGGATTTCCATTTGGTGCGATCCTGGCATACTTCCCTCGCTTTTTCTACGTAGTCGATCTGCTCGTCGGTTACGGGTACTCCTTACATTGCCCTTTTTTATTTAACTAATGATCTGATCGAAATAAGTTCTCCTTGAGCGTCCCATGCTACTCACTTTTGGAACAAAAAATCATTTCATTATTCTCTTTTCGTTCATCCTTTCCCGAACCACCGATGAGCATGTGTGTAATTAATATATCCCAGTATATGAAAACGTTCTGAATAAATTGTCTTATTAAATCATTTGTTTTATAATTCATATTTACAAAGAGATGTAATAAATACAAAAGAAATGACATTAGAACAAAACGAACAATATAATTGTTAAACAATGGCCGACAAAGCCGACCTACGTCGAGTAAGTTTTGGAAGGATTTCACGTGAAAGTAAAGGATTGTGAGGAAATTTTGATCTATATACATGCTTTATGATTTATTATTGTACCATTGAATAAATTATTTATCATACTCACGATTAAATTAAACAATCCTAGTGTTAAATACTCAAATTGTAAGCATGAGAGGATCTTAAACTTCGCTTGAAAATTATAAGAGAATGAGTAGAATTACTAATTAATATATTTTTTGTTAGGATGGATCGAGCCAAAAGATTCTATAATAGTGGCTAAGTAAAACTCGACGCGGCTTAGGTAGGCCAACAAGATAAACGGACCACCTGGTCAAGGTTTAGAAGTGCACTGCATAATGACGGCAGTGGACTGGTCTTTGTGGCAATTCATGGAAGAGGTCTAGAGAGTCTACTGATAGATGTCTTTTGGCACAATGACGATGAGCTTGAGACATTTTTTAATGTTAGTGGATTCTTGAAATTGTTTACTTTTATTTCTTTTACCCATTCTGAGGTTAAAAGCTTGTGCTAAGATTTGGTTCATGACAACATTAGAATAGCGGATTCGAACCCACACTTCATGTTCGGTAGTCCGTACTCTTAACCGTTAGACTATTGGCACTGATAATGCATTAATATAAAATGTATCTGTATGTATGTATATATGCTTCCTATAAACTCAGAAACGGCTGGACCAATTTTGATGATATCGTCAGATTGGCCTAGCGAGTGTTCCGATCGGATCAACATAATATGTCTTACTCATGCGAAGCCAGAGCGGATCACTAGTAAAATATATACTTTCATTATAAGAGAGTGAGAGGGATATGCAATTTAATTACGTTTCGTGGTTCAGTCGCTTACTTAAGTTACACCCGAGCAGTTCAGTTTCATATCGGTGTTTGATTAATTTGTTGGTAAACTAGTAACCAAAACCGCGGCATAATATCGTAGCATCGTAGCTCGTAGCATTATCGTAGCAGTTGACACGTTGTAAAACTAGTTGAAGTTATTTTTAAGTGTTAAATGTTTTACTGCTACCTCAGAAAAACTGGAATAGTTTACTTAGTTAGAAATTTTTAAGCAATACTCCGAAACTGATGTACATAAAAAAACAGCTTTCCGTTGACGAGGGCAAACGTGACAGGTTCGCGAAATAACAAAATTACTCGGATGCCATGTCGAATAGATTGATATATAATGACATTTCCTGTTATTGAAAAACTTTTGGAGAATATTTTCGATGCCTAATGGATTTATTAGGTAATAAAACTACCAAGTTTTCAATCTAGTTCGTTACTTTAGAAAAGTTTATCTAATAAATTAATAATAGATTTTATTCTATTGATTATCTAATAATACTCTCTCAGATTTATTTCTGTCCATTATAATCGGAACATGGAAAATGTAAGTTAACAGGTCATTCTTAAAGGATAAAAATTTCTCTTGATTTTTAACTGGTTGATATTGTTTTATAATTTATGTTTTCTTTTAGATATTTTTATAAGTATTATTCTGAGAGGTTCGATCGTTATTATTGTGGAACTACATTCTCTGATCATCACCATAAGTATTGTTATCAGTCAAGACGTATAGATCCTATCCCTTATAATTATTAAGATTGAAAAGCCAGAAAATGAAAGATAAACTGTACCAATAATGTCGCGAATAGCAACATATAAATTCGTAACTTCCCAATCAAATAGTCATAAAAGTCTTTATTGGAGATAACTGCGTCGATCAAACTGAACTTGCTTAGATTGATGGCTACACAATAAATAAGAAGTGATGTAGCTAAATTACTGAACTGAGAGCTACGAGGACTATTTATGAGTATTTTGGTACTATATTACGCTTGTAATTTCGTCTAAAGCTCTTACAAAAGCTTATTGCTCAAATAATTTGAAACGGGCAACCCACACTTACAAAAAGTACAATATCGTAGCGTCGTAGCATCGTAGCAAATTCGTAGCAGTTAAGAAGCTTACTAAAATGAAGGATTCCAAGCTCGTTTGTTTAATAAGAGACTGTTAACCTTAGTAAAGGTATGTGCCTCAGATATATTTTCCTAAATTTATTTGGACAAATTTTCTTATATAGTTTTGGAAAGACATTTACTTTTGGAAAAATTTAATTAAATATTTTTTTCTTTTATGCGTAAACAACATTTGTTTGATAGCAAAGAGATCGGCTACATTCCAATTTCATTCGGTAAAATATATGAAATAACGCTCACCGAAGGAAACCTTAAGCTTACCCTTAAATAGGTTCAGGTAAAGCGTCTTCTGTACTCTGCGATCTGAACCGCGTTTATGTGCTTTCATAGCGTATTTCATTTTTCCCTTGGCGAGCACTAAGTATTTTTTTTTTGGAAATTCAACCACTAAGGTAATGAAATACATTTGTGTGTAAAGTCAAAAGCGTTATGTGTCGTTCAAAAGCGGACAAAGTCGTACGCAACGTCTAGTGTAATAAAGAAAATAGATGAAATTATTTTTAAAAATGTTAAAAAATGATATTTTATTTTCTTATATCAAAAGTTTAACACAGCCTTAAATATCGTCATATGATAAAATAATGAAGATGTTTTCTGATAAAGTAGAACTCGTTCCAGCACAATCGCGATCCCAGTTCGCTCGTAAGCAAGATTTATAAAGCTATAGTTGGCATATTTTACGATCATTTTATACTGTCCTTATTTTTATATTAAGCTATATTTATTCACAATTTATTAATCGAAGATACTTGATTTTACATTTTCTTTATATTAGATACAATGATCTTTTTTATTAATAATAATAATTACATTATTCATTATTAACACACGGCTATCTGATCCCAAACTAAGCAAAGGGTGTACTATGGAAAACAAGTAACTGACATACTACATATACTACTTTTCTTTCCTAAATACACACTTAAATAGATATTTGCACCCAGACTCGGGACAAACAGACATGTTCATGCACACATATGTATGTCTATCCCGGATGGGATTCCAACCCACGGCCAGTGACTTGAAACGCACGTATCTTACTAACCACGCCAACTAGCCCGTCGTATTGAAACCCAGTTTGTGTATTTTCTCTATGTATAAAAGAAGAAACTGACTGAGTGATACATCAACACACAACCCGAACTACTGGGCCTAGATACTTGAAATTTTGCACAGTACAGTACGTAAGCGTGCACTAAGAGAGGAATTTTCTAAATTCATCCCCTAAAGCTATGTAGGGGATGAAAGTTTGTATAGAGAAATAATAATAATCCAATGTATGTTGACCTCAGATCTATATAATCAATCATCTTAAATATTGTTCAGCTTAGGCTGGACCTTGTTTAGATAAATTTGCACGGTGGGTAAAAGCGCGGGGCGCACCTTGTATTATATAAAAAAATCGTCAAATGCAGAGCTCTGTCATTCAAACAACAAGTGCTCAAGGTGACATCGAAATTAATCTCTTCTAAATACATGCAGATTATAAAATTACCACTTTTATATCAACCCAACTGCTTCGCGATAGTTAGAAGCAGTTAAAAATTTGTTCTTCGAAACAAATAAATAGTGCAAAAGTTTAAAGTTGTTAATTAATCTTTGGCTAGACGTTATTATCTAAGATTAGTAGAAGATAACTGAGCCACCAATAATAACTGCCGTTTAATTACTTTAGCAATTAGTGTCGCTAATGATTAAGACTTATAAATTGTTGAGATAAATATTAATCGAAAGTTTATTTTGTTCGAGAAATTAAGGACCAGCATGCGGGATTAATTACTAATATTTTTAATGTAAGTACTTATGTTAATTTCTTGTGATCACACGCCTAAACCACAGTATAAATATGCAGTACCGTACCGTACGGATACTACATACAAAGGCATCGACAAGACACCTGAGCGGTCATCGCGGTGCTGTCAGTAGTGAGTGCTGCGTCAAGACGATTGTGTCAAGAGTGTTCACGTATAATTTTATCTCCAAGATATTTTTAAAAATTCCACGAGTATACGATTGTTTGAAGTCGGCTTCATCAATACCCGAGCTATCGTATTTTAAACTACCTGCTGATTTGGAAAGAAAAACATGTCGAGCCGGCTTATTGATTCAACAGATGTTGTTGTTGCGGTCTCTACCATTGTTAAAGTGTGTTTAAGAAAAAAAACTAAGGAAGTTCGTTTTGTGATATGTCTAAAACAAGCTGGCTCATTCACCTAACAGCTGTTGTGTATCTATGTTGGTTGGAAAATGTCGATTAAATATATGCAAATAAGACACAAAAAGGCTTAAGATAAACCAAATGCTAGTAGTTGTTTTGATCGATGCAATTTTTAAGAATTATTTCCTAGATCTTGGCAAATGTATAAAATCATTTTATCGAACGGCGCTCTTAGTTATGAGAGATCGAGAAGCAATTTCGGCATTATCGTCCCAAATGCAATTTCGGGTCAGTTCAATCTAATTTAAATTCAAAGAATCTTCAATAATCTCGGTATGAATAATATTTTAGTAATCGCGGGAGCTTTATTTTTTGTTTAGTCGTCAAGTATCTATCTAAACAATCTCACTTTCCGATTTAGCTGGTTTTCGATATTTGGCGAAAGACACAACGCATATCAGATTTAGGTTCGGTGATTGTTGTTGAATAACTATGAAAACATATAGGGACTTCTAGGTAAATATTATCAAGAAAGCAATTTCTATTGTCAATTGATATGTTTAAAAATATGCGGTTTATAATACATGCACAAAATAACATAAGACTCGGGCTTAATGTGACACCCCGCGTTCACAAGTCACTCGCAGTCGCGTGAGCAAGCGGATCACCAGAGCTTTAGTGAACAGTATCCGCAACAAGCAAATGTGTTGCAGATGCGTTGCCTACCTTTAATGGACAGAGGAGGACATAGGCAAGAATAAGGATATTTCCTTTTCCCCGTTAACCCCCTCCCCGTCCAATCCACTTCCCGTTTCTATCCTATCCTTATGAGGAAAGGGTGGGAAGGGGAAGAGGACTGAAATTAGACCTCCGGCACCTCACTCATCAGGCGAAACGCAGAGTACTTATACTTCACGCCTGTTTTCTGTGAGGTCGTGGTATTTCACCGGTCAAGCCGGCCCATTCGTGCAACAGATGTTGTTGCGGGCTCTACCACTGTTAAAACTCTGTATTTACAATACTACTCATACTAGGAAATGAGTACACATTGGAAGAAAGGGTATGTTTTACAATTCGGGCGCGGAAAATAAAGTGGATTTTTTTTTTAATTTCCTTAGTTATGCAAAACCGACACGCTCACATTAGGTAAGCAATGAGCGACTGGCCTGAGCCAAAAGCAACCCTATGCTGTCTTGAATAAGGATGTTATGTTAACTATATTTCTTTTTTAATTATCTCACGAAAAGTGCGTTTCCTTTCGATGGGAATGGTGTTAGGAGAAAGCGGGAATATTCCCTTACAATCACTACCTCCTCTCTCCCCAAAAAAACATAATTATTATTTATATATTATTATAACAGCTTCCAAGACATAAATTTCTACGAAAATAAAAAAGAAACTTTCAAAAGTTCAAAAGTCTTGAACATTTAGTTAAAAACAAATAACAAGGGATAAACCGTTATTGCAAGGAAGATTAATATGCAAGTTAACCCGACTAGAATGCTCTTATGCATTTTATTAGAGCATAATAATGCCATTAACCATTGTACTCGCTTATTTCCCAGTGGAAATTCAAATTAATTTTGGCTCCTTTTTATTGAATCAAACGCCACCTTTTATTCAATCTTCCTGAAAGCTTTGGCTTATATTGCTTAAATCAATCTTAATCCTTATTTATGAAATGATTCTTTTTCTTGCTGTGCAGATGGCACTAGCGATTCTTCTCATTGATCTAATAATATTTCATCTAATAAGATTCTATCATTATTAGATGAATGAGAGTATAGGAGAGTACTTTGTTATTACAAGCGGAATCATCTTAGAAAATAGGAAGCGGAAGAGTGTTGAACGTGGAGGAGATGAATAGGTGGTAAAAAGGCGATATCCTCTATCTAGATATCTAGTTTGCTATCTTGGTTGCTACATATAGGCGTTTCAAATAAGTTCCAGACAAGATAGACCGACGATCTTGTCAAGAACGTGGGAGTCACCTGGATAAGGGCTACAAGTAACCATTCTTAGTAGCAATCCTTGAATCTTGGGGGCGTTCAACAGTGAACGTTTTCTGGACGATAATAATATAGATAGAATTTGTCAAGTTGCGCGAACACCCGTAACCCAGACGAGTAGGCGGAGATAACGGATTTCCATTAGTTGCGACCCTGGTATACTTCTCTCGCTTCTTCTACATCCATACATCTACGCACTCATACTCGTCGGTTACGGATCCTTGTTTCGCCCTTATTTAGTAAGTCATTAATCTGATCGATACAAGTTGTGCCAACTCACTCACTTTTGAAATATAAATTTGTCTTTTTACTTTCTCCACATTCATTATTTCAACATGCCCGAACCACCGAAGCATACCTTTCTCGATTCTAGTCACAATCACCTTTTAAGCCACAATTTTCCCATTTTTTTAATCCCATAATTCATAGTCAAGCCAAACATACTTCTCAAGGATCGCATTTGAACGACCTTAAGTGAGAATTTATTACCAATATTTAACGTGTCTTGTGAATTTTAAACATATTAATACTTTAAGACTAAATAAAATGATGGATACTGAAGAGCAGATGTGATGTTTGTGAATAAAACGCGTAAGGAATAAGTATTAATATCAAGTATGTATACAAATGAAATAATAGCAGAGATTGTATTATATTTCCGCGAGATGATAATTAATCATTGGCCAATCTGACAGAACAAAGGCTGAGCCTTTATTCGGTCGGCGATAGGTTGGTACCCACGTTATTAGCCTACACATGTGTTGTGACGTTGTCTACAGAATTAATTTACTTGAGTAATGTATTTACGAAATACTTTTTGTAATCAATTTACATATAAACAAATTTTTAAACAAAAACAAAACCGACTTCAAAACATATATATTCAAAAACAACAAAATTTATTTATTTCTCTATTTTTAGTGAATCGAAAGTTTGTTAACTGATTTTGTTTGTCAGGATATGCGGTGACCTATCAAACGCGCTGCTCATATGAGACAGGGTCGTTTCAAAGGAACAAACGAAGATAGGGCAGAACTCCTATCTAAAATTAGGAAATCTACTTCCAGGGCCATTTCAAAACAGACTAGTGAAGAACGTAAAAACAGGCTTTCGAAAATGCGGGCAAACATGAAAAAAGATCTGAACAGAAAGAATTTAAAAAAAAGTAATGACGGTCTTGACTTGGTACACGATCGTTTCTCGTCGGTCTTGACTTGGAACACGATTCGTTTATTAAGCTAATTTAAGTAGCTTTTAACAGTGGTAGAGCCCGCAACAACAACATCTGTTGCACGAATGGGCCGGCTCGACCGGTGAAATAACACGACCTCACAGAAAACAGGCGTGAAACAGAAGTACTCTGCGTTTCGTTTGATGAGTGAGGTGCCGGAGGCCTAATTTCAGTCCTCTTGCTCTTCCCACCCTTAAAGATAGGATGGGAACGGGAAGAGGATTGGACGGGGAGGGGTTAACTGTGAAAAGGATTATCCTTATTTCTGTCTATGTCTGCCCTTTGTCCATTATAGGTAGGCAACGCATCTGCAACACATTTGCTTGTTACGAATGTCCATGGGTAGCGTTCACCAAACATTTGGTGATCCGCTTGCTCATTTGCTACCATAAAAAAAAAACTACAATTATTTCATACATCATTTTAATGAAAGTCCTATAGAGTTTCATTAAAATGATGTATGAAATAGATTTTAGAGAAACTTTAGACTACGTAAGCCAAGAAAGTAAAACTCAACTTTGTCATATTATTCATTATTAAGAATGACTCGAAAACTAGCTGTCAGATCTTGACAAAAAAAATGGTACCAATCGACAAGCATTAGCTCTCGAACAAAATAAGAATCATCGAAATCGGTTCACCAGGAGCGGAGTTCTGAGGTAACAAACATAAAAAAAAACCTACAGACGAATTGATAACCTCTTCCTTTTTGAAGTCGGTTAAAAAGAGAAACACAGATGTACTCGACATTGGAACACAAATTTTACACATAGCATTTTTTTTAAAGTAGGTGAGCCTTAAAAAGAAGATTTAATCCCCAAGGAGGAAAAAATGAGTGAAATACTTTTGTATGGAAAATACGTTTGTATGATACTAGAGTTGATAATTTTGACTTTTTTATCTCTTCATCCATATTTATCTATTTATTATAGAGGATTACGATAAGCAAATATTTCACAATAACTTGAACCAACATAAAGAAATAAAACGTAAACAAAGTAAATTCGACGTCTTTCCGCTAAAGATTCCTATAAATTTTACTCACCTTTTATTATAAAGGTTTTGTTATTTGTTTGTGAAGGTGCTGACACTTTGTAGAGGTATAATTCATCGCCTTTTTCTGTATTGTTTTACCTGTTTAACGAAATATATTTTGCACCATTTTGTTTATAATTTCTTCGCATCTAAGCTAAAAAAATACTTAGCTAAGATAGGTACAAAAAAAAATAGATGTTTCAGTTTGCTGAGTTTTTATTATCACCACCCTTCCGTGGTCCTGTATATCTTGATGCTATGGTTTATGCAGCAAATTAGAAGACTAGTGTCTAAATCTATATATTCTATAATATATACAGGGTGTAACAGAAGGGGTAGATCGACGGTGCTCATTTATCTGTTATGGAACAACAACTAAATTTTAATGAGCTTAATAAAATCGAATATCTGTATTTTATTTTTTACAGCTTACCGGTATAGATGAAACACGTAGCAGAATCGTACGTTTCCTTCTAGTTACTCTCTCTTCATTCATCCTTTAACTAAATATATATTCCTTGAAAATTACTCATAATGCCTATTGTTTGGTATTTTAAATGTCTTAAGATTAGAGCTAAAGTGAACAAAAATTCTATTTTTATAGACCCAAACAAATTTTGTTGTAAGGTATGAAATAAAAATCTAGTAGTAACTCTTTAAAATCATTTATTTCTCTTATTTACAATCTGTTATCACAAACCAACAGCCCTAATTGACTTTGGTACGTATACAACTAATTATGAATGTATTCTTTAATTATTTACATAGTAATACGAATATCTTAAGATTTTGGCATAACATTAGGTACGAGAGCCGAAGAGGGGATTTCTTTACATCATCGAGCGCATCTTATTTACATATCGGTGGTATCGTGGACTCCGTTAAGTATCCTACACCACAAATCAGTCGTCCTTGTAGACGCGCGCTTACGGTAGCCTATTAAAAAACTTTTTGTAAAAAAAAAACATCGATAATCGGACATACTCGTGTCGCGTCAGATTCAGATTCATTGGGGGTGGGGGGGGTTACATGCTAATAAGTGTGCATTTTTCAGTAATATAAAAAGTTGAGCGCCATGCAAAACAGTGTGGGGATTACAAACTTGTTAGACACAATCTGAAAAACCTCAAGCGCGGACAATTAATAATAATAATCTTAATTTCAATAAACTGAAGTAACAAGAATTGTAAAAGAAGACTGCAGACCATTTCCCCACCGCTAAAAGTAAAAATGTCATATAACCTTTATCTCTCTTTACCATCTAATCTTCAAAAGCCAATAGGCCCTCATGACGCTCGAGTATGTACAAGTTTAGCATCGTCGACTCCCTAGCTATAAGTACTATATATACTATTATTAATAATTGAGGATGCTTTGACTACCACAAAATAAAGGTAGGTTAGGTTTTGTTCACAAGGAATGTATGAACGGCAAAAGGAGTATCTCTATTGACCTCAAATATAAATGAATATCACAACATATAAAACAAAGTCCTCTCGCCGCACCTTCCTGTCTATCCGAGCATAAGAAACTGAATACTGCTGTATCATTCGGTTTTTACCAATAGATAGAGTGATTCATGGGAAAGTTAAATCGGCTAAAATTGACGAACATTTTTGAGATCTATATATAATTTTTAGAAAGCGTTAAATGATTACGGCTACTTATAGGAATCCACAACAGGGTAAATGGGTTGGAAATGCGGAAAAGGGAATTAAGAAAAATTGGAAAGAAAAGAGGCCTGAAATTGGGTCTCCGGCACATCACAAAACGCAGAAGCATACTTTACATTACTTTTATTTCAGGCTG
>JWHW01032958.1:49657-72086 GCA_000931545.1 Papilio glaucus | reverse complement strand
CGGTTACATACAACGACTATTGATGTTCACCCATCGTGTCGCGTTGCGTTAGCGTGTTATTGGAAAGCTCAGATGTTTGTAGATTCCATCAATAATACTAGAGACTCATCAACTATCAATCGCAAGCGTTATATATATGCGCTACAATTACATTTAGTGCGTTTAATTAAATAAAATTTATCTAAGACATTTTCAGATCGGCCTAGCTGGTGTCCCTGTGGAGTTTTTTAGGGATCGAATCAACATAATTAGTGCTACCCAGGCGAAGCTAGGGCGGGTGACTAGTACAAAATACTTTGACCGCATCTGAGGCGGGATTTCCCCATTTTTATGTGTTTTTGCTGCTTTAACTAAAATACATAAGTGCCTAAAAAAATGAAATAAACTCGGACACATAAATAGTCACAAACCAATCTATCTAAAGCCAAGGTTTTAGTTTTAGGAAATTAGCAAGAGCAAAAGTTCTTTGAAATTAATCTTGTATAAGATTTATAGTTTCGCTCATAAATCAATTAAGCTACCGATCCCTTCCTAATTGAAGCTGGAAAAAGTTACAACAACTTTTAATTTAAGGTAATTGCGAATAATTAATGGATACGCCGATTATTTCTTAACAAAATGCTTGAATTGCTAATCTGAAATTATTTTTTTATTTTCCTTTTCGATAATAATCGTAAGACGTGATATTTTTTTAATCTACTTTTAACTTTAGTATATAATATAACTTATACAAGTATCGCCTAGCGTTCTTTAGAAGTGTTGACTACAAAAATTATATTTGTTGACCCGAATTGTTAGACGGGTTAAACCAAAAACTTAACCTACATTTCATTTTTATTTCTCAACAAACTCATTATCAAATGCGTGTTACCGAAACAGTTTAGAATCCAAAAAGCTCGTCTGTAAATAATAAAATTCTTAAGGGGCTGTTAACTTCGCCAGAGAATTGGCAAAGTTTGGTAGTTTGTCAAATCTAAACAGCTGACTGTAGGCGTTTTGCGTCACACTTTAATAGCTCGACTGTTCTCTAACTAAATGGTTTACTGCTAGTAAAAGTTGACGAATAAACCTCAGGACAACTTTAACCTTAATGACATTTTGATAGCTGAATGCTTTATTTTTATACATATCAGTAACAAAGTATTTTATAGTTACCGTATGAAACTTAAAATTAGACACGTAGTAGGTACTCCGGTAACCAAAGAGAAGAGAATAAATTAAATTTATCATCAAATTTACCGGCCAAAATACCCAGTAAAAATTCAAAGAACACAACCTAGTCCGCTCTTTTTTCGTATAGATAACTAGATATGAGCCGCGGTTTTAGTCACGTTTAGAGTTACTTTTCTTTCTGTTTGATTCCATAGGGTCGTAGCGTGATGTTTAATAGCCTGCCTTTCGTAATTGAGCCGTCAAATGTAAAAATAATTTAACTTTCGATCAGCAGTCAAACAAACAAACTCTTCAGCTTTGTTATATTAGTATAGATATACTAATGACATTTCTGCGGTTTTCATTTTACATGACTCGCGAAAAGCCTTCAAAAGATATCCGGTTTTAATGAAACAAAAAATTTGAAGGGATACGTACGATATCATACCGTATGGAGTCGTAAAAGCTCACTCTTTTTGTTGCTACGAGTTAAGGGCGGAGCAGTTTATTTATAGCAAGGTTGGCCTCAAAACAAATATATTTTCAATGAACATTTTTTGTCCACGTCACGGACTGAGGTCGCTTGTTTGAGTTGAATCCGAATTTGTTAACGTGATCCGGTTTTACCAACAAACCGTTAATTGCTTAAAAAACAAATCAACAGAATTTTAAATATCACGTGCGATAGGCTTCATACCTTTAACATTTTTTTTTTATGGAAGATGGTGGCAAACGAGCCAGGTATGATCTGATGTTAAGTAAGGCCTATTTGTATTTATTTATTCATTAACAACATACATTGTATTCGAATATAAAAATAATAATAAATGTCATGCTTATTATCATATTACTTATCCATTAAAATAAGCATCTAGTGTATAGAAATTTATTTCCAAAAGAAATGCCTTGACTCTGCTTATAAACGATTGTTTTATAAAGAAGTGTTTTAATATTCTGCGGTAATTTATTAAATATTAACACAGCCTGATAATAACATTATGTTTAGCAATATTTAATTTAGGTTGGAAGTTGAACTTAAGGTCCTTTCTTCTCGTACTTTCTCTTCGTCGTCGGTGTGAGTTGTGTTTGGTAGCAATCGGATCAACATATTTAGTGGTACCCTGGCGAAGCCGGAGCGGGTCACTAGTATAGTATAAAGTTCATTTGTAAAATGTTTTCTTAAGGCATCCTCGTATATTGGTATTTCCTTAGCTGACGCTGACGCTGACACCGACTCCAAAAATAAATATAATTAAGAATTGATTCTTATGTTTAATTGCTTAAATTTATTTTATACTTTTAAGTGCATTTCTTGTTTTTAAATATAGTTTTTTTAAGTCGGTTTTGTTTTTATTTAAAAGTTTTTTTCTCGATATTTAGTGAATCTAATTTATATAGGGCTTTTGAAATCACTTGCTCAAGTTTTTACTTACTTTGTAGTTTAAACTTTTGATATCTTCTAAACTATTGGTCAGAATGATATAGTTCAAGGAACAATTATAATCTACATTAAATTCCCTTGATAATTAAGACATTTAAATGGATAAGGACTCATACCGAACACAAATAATCGCGTAGTAAGTATCGAGTGCGTTTTAATTAATGTTTCCTAAGATAAAAATGGTTATTGTGAGACAACTATAGAAGATAGATATATGTCATTGCGGACTTTTATTTAGCTTATATAAAGAACTACAATTATTTCATACATCATTTTAATGTAAGTCTTATAGTTTAACGTACGTAAGTCAAGAAAGTAAAATTCAATTCAATTCGTTGTCATACTATGCATTATTAAGAATAACTCAAAAACTATCGGTCGGATCTAGACTTTAAAAAAAATGGTACCAATCGACAAGCATTAGCTCTCGAACAAAAAAAGAATCATCGAAATCGGTTCACCAGGAGCGGAGTTCTGAGGTAACAAACATAAAAAAAAAACATACACACGAATTGATAACCTCCTCCTTTTTGAAGTTGGTTAAATAGTCGAAAATGGGAACCATAAACCGTTATCTCTGCCTACCAATTTAGTTTAGAGGCACGAGTGTTTATTTGTTTAGTTGAAAATCCTTCTAAAGTATTACAATATTTATATCACGTTTATGAAACAATGAAAATGAAATCATTAACTTTAACAGCGTCACGTACTAAAGCGGTTTAAACAAATACAAGGGCGTGTTGTGAGAGCAGTTATAATAATGCTCTAACCATTTGCGACGGTTGCCTTTATTGCGAAAATGTCATAATAAAGTTTTTAATAACTATAATTGGATACGTACATGTCTTAAATATGTCACAGTCGGATTGTAAACATCGTCACTTTATAATCTCACTATTTTTATTTATAACTTAAACTTTATTGGAATAACGCAAACAAAATATCAGTTCACAACGCGACGATTTTACTTCAACAGCTAATGTTGTCGAGAAATGACACGTGTCAACAATTCGTTCACTTCACAATTTACCGTCAGGTTATAATATGACTAGTGACATAATAAACTAACGGAGATCAATCCCTCTCTATTACGGGCTTTTATTTTAATTAGTCTAAAGCTTTACAAATGAAATCTGTCTTCACTTAAAATTCATCCACCCAATCGCGACATCATCTATATTTACAAATCAAATGAAACAAACAAAATAAAGCATTAAATAAGTAAGCCCGCATGTCCCAGTCGGGAACGAGATAATCCACGCTTAAGCTGAAAATGTTATTGGTATTGTTTTTTGTGTATACACAGCCAACATATGGGACACATTTTTTTTTATAAATAAACATACTGAACCATGCTTTATTACCCTCCGTGTATTTAGCTGACGATTATTCCTTTCAACCTTATTAATGTGATTGATCTGAGATGATCTTACATTGGATTAAAATTATTTCTCCATGCAACCTTTCCTCCCCTACACATCACCTTTAAGGGATGAATTTAGAAAAATATTTTCTTAGTGCTCGCCTACGTAATAACAGAAATCTCAGAAGATTCAGTTTTTTTTTATTATTAGTAACTCAATGGACACTAACTTAAACCCGAGGTCAGAGATTTTTCTGGTATTCGGATTATTATTCGTAAAATAAATCGATTAAATACGTAACATTTTCTTAAAATAACAAAAAAAAACATTTTTTCTTAAAATGTGTTAACAACAATGAACAAATATACATAAAATTTAATATTAATATTATAATTAGTTTTTTTAGAACATTTATTTGGGTTTTATCATTAAAGTTAAATGAAATAATAAAATCGATATACCTAATTTATAAAAAAAATTGGAGATCAGTTCTAGTATTTTTATATTCGTAAACTGTGTCAGGGAAAGCAAACTTTTGCTAACAACCCACCGCTAACTCGTTCCCGTACTGTCAATCCGTCGCCATTTTTAACCGTGCATCTATTTTCATCGCAGCTATTCCAAGCGGCCCACTCACTGTTATGGATTTCGTTTCGATTTTTGGTCACAAAATTCTGATTGTATACAAAACTGTATATGTACTGTAAAACATATTTGTTTGTACAGAAAGTGAGTTTGCACAAGATTTCTTTCGGCAGTGTGAACACGGTTCATATCAATCATAAGCAAGCAATTATCATTTTTTGTAAGGCACAAAAAATGATAATTGAAGTTTGTGAATCTGAGCTCTTGAGTTGAAATTTAATAATTAACTATGTAATAAAATAGTGTTATAATATAAGAATGCAGTATTATCATTTATGATGCATTATTTATAGAAGATGGCGAACGAGCAAGCGGGTCATCTGATGAGAGACCACTACCTATAGGCATCCGCAACGAGCAAATGAGTCGCAGGTACCTACCTTTTCCCCGTCCAATCTTCATGTCTTTCCCATCCTATCTTTATTAAGGATGAGAAAGGGAAGAGGACTGAAATTGGAGGCCTTATTACTCATCAGACGAAACGTAAAATACTTCTACTTCACGCCTTTCTTCTGTGAGTTTTTTGACCGGTCGAGCCGGTTACTTCGTGCAACAGAAATCGTCGCGAGCTCTACCACTGTTTAAACATTCACAAGTAAATAATAAATTACCGGAAATATTCTTGCACTACTTTTGAAGTTGTATAGAACACGGTATTTAAAGATATATAAATCAATGTCTAGCCTATGTTCATTGGTATCCAGTGAAGTTGTACTGAAAATCGTAAAAAAATCTCTTTTGAGTGTAATACTCTTTTTTCAGAAAACTGTTTTGGTGACTAAATATCAGAGTACATTGCTGCGGGTACATACACATGAATAATCTCAAGAGAAAATAAAAGATACAATCTTTTTACCCTCATCTGAAAATGTTGTATGAATATGTTGTAACATTTTCAATTAACTTTTAGATTTTAAAACAGGAAGCGAGCAACTGATTTCCCTAAGGATAACACGGGCATTCTAACAATACCTTTTACATTTTATTTTTATTTAGATAAATGTGTTTAAAAAAAATTGCCAAGGAAGAAGCGAAGCTGATCTATGTTGTTAATAATGCCAATCTTTTGTATCACACAACTCTTGCACTTCTTGCCATGTAGCAAACGAAGACTAAAGGAAAGAAAAGTAGAGGCTCTCTTCTTCATTTCTATACCATTTTCATTTCACTCTCATCTCTCTTTCTCCTGCCTTCTTTGTCCTACTTAATGGATAGATTTACCACTTTATGATTTTAAAATTAACTTGGAGTAACATATGTCCTATATGTCCACTAATATATTAATCTTATTATTTATTCCTTTATAAGATTAGTGTTTCAAATTGAACTAAGAAATAGCATTTTTCCGTCTAAAACTTTTCGATATACAGCTAAATTGCATTTCCGTGTCTAGGAATTCGACTTGCTTTAGGCTCGTTGTCACTGCTCGATCGGTAAGACCGCAAATAGCAAATCGATTGCTGCAAATCCGGAGATGGATCTCAGGGAAATTGCCATTTAAAGCACGAGTGACCAAATCAGTATTATGCACAGACCTAATGATGGTTCATTATCATACACTCTTTAAAATTTGTGACGAAAATTGCATTGCTTTAGAATCGAGGACGTAATTAGCTTTCGTTTATGCTGATGACCTGAATCTGATAATGTCGTTGCGGCGTCCTTGTGTATGTTTGTCCGTAACATGTGTATGCATACTTCTTGGCTTTCTGTACACATAACATGACAAGCAGATAGGTGAGAAATGAGCGGGCGGTGATATCGCATTGCTCGTGATATGTTATATGTATGCACACGTTGTTACTGTTCATAAACATTCCGAACGAACTTGAATAGAATCGCAAGTGTGCTGATAGACTTTATATAGGAAATCAATGTCAAATCAATTTCATTTCCGAAAAGAAAAAGAAATAAAGTCGATGATCATGCTTCTATCAACTCAAATGACATTTAATCGATCTTTTGACAGCTAGCTAATGTTAACTTTAAACTTTCGTGGTGTTCTAATATAAGGTTTGTAAGATACAAGATTCTTACCACGATTACCCTTTTTGAGCTCCCGATATTTCGGCACAGTTGCATGCGCCATGGTCACTGGCTGACTGGAGTTGTGCCGTCGTGCGAAAGATGTATAGTATAGGTAGCCGTATCGGTCTTCTTTTACTGCGACCACTACTACTGTTCGATTTCTGACTGCACAAATCCTGGCGTTATACGAATATATTGGTATTAAAAAAGTTGCTACTGCTGCTCATTAGCAGTACTGCATTAAATGGTAGACTGTTTCCATCATTTTGGAAACAGTATACCATTTGATTTCCCTAAAAAAAACTAGAAATATTGCTGTCTACCCTCCATTCGTTTCATACCTAGAATTCAAACTAGGTATTTGAAATATTCTTTTATTCAATTTTGGCGCATCCACCTCAAATCATAAACGCATGTATCGCCTTTGCCGTCGCGTGCGCAGTGACAGCCACGGGGCAAGACACATCAATGAAATCAGTCGGATTACGGACTTAGACGTGGGACGTGTGCAATTCAGCTTCCAACAAAATTATTCGCAAATAAATCAAAGTTATTGACATTTCACTTGGAAATCTCATTAATATTTACAGTGATAAATTCTGCATGATTTGTATAGTATAATGTAGACTTGAATTAATGTAGAACTTTAACACTTCCAAATTTTATTTTTCCTTTGTTCGTTTCATTTAAGAATACGCGGAACATTACATTACATATAGGACATTGGTTTACGTATTTACCTGAACAATAAAACGTTACAATGCGTAAGGCTACTCTAATAAAATAAATGAAAAAGAAGAACGCCGCACAAAGCAGCCTTTCCAAATAATATCGTTATACTTAAAAGCATATCCATTATCGTTTGAAATAGAATGTCGGTCTAGAAAACTATTCTTATCACGTCTTTATACCTCAACGACTCCATATTAAATGTAAAAGATACATTGACCTCTCTTTCCCTTTATTAGTTTAGAAATGAAAGTGAATAACAATTGAGAGGGCGTAATGTAAGTCTCAATTATTCACAGCACGTTTAGATAATCTCGCTGTAATATAGTAAGAAATGCGTTTAAAATATAACCTGAAACTGAACAGACTAGTTTTCGGAAAACATATAAAAGTTCCCGTTGTCCTCCGTCGCATTCGAGGACGTCCGAGTAGGATTGTAGTCATCCTCACATAATCTTATCCCTCCCCCAGTCCCAGCTGAACCTTTAAAGCCCCTCCCTCTTCATAAAAAAGTACCCACTGTACCTGGAGTCAGTTTTGTTATCATATAACCTCTATCCATCTTCAGTAATATAAATGAAATTCAATGATTTTTATTTGTATCTCAGACGACATATAACAATATCGTCGGAAATAGTATCTCGATACTTTAACGTACTTCGCACGAAAGTGTTTCAACTTAACGCACACATGTGCACGTTCATTTTCATTAACATATTTCACCATCAGTAATGGCCCGTAAACCGGACTGACCACTTACCGTTGAAATATCCATTAAGGTAATTTTAATATGAATAATTTGCTAAAGCAATTAGAATTTTTGTGTGTGTTTTTATACATTTTACGAAATAATTTCTTCAGTATCTTTTCTTTGGAACAAAGAAATAGGTTTTTAAGCACAAAAAATATAACAATTAATTATGAACTAAATTTAAGGAGACATATTTGCTGTTATATTCTCACAGGCGCTAATCGAACAATTCGTATATCATTCCCTTTCTCTAACAGCTCTGGCTTTAGCGGATTCGTAGCAGTGATGTTGAGGGTGGGCGGGGGGAATCAAGGCTCAAGCTTCCCTCCAGATTTTTAATGGTCTTCCCACCTGTTTTGAGTTTCACTTTTGTAGGCAGTCATTATGAATGCCTGTGTTTTTGAGTCTTGTAAACTATAATTATATTATTTATGTCATTATTGCATGCCAATCGTCAACTGCCCATGATCTTATAATTAAAACAAAACTAATTATTTGTCATATGAAGTTACTTCTATTATTTGTTTATAACGTTCATTAAAGTAGTTAGTGACAGTAATATGCTCTGTAGGTCTCTAATTTGCCCAAAGATTCGTTTAAAGATCCTTCTCTAATTTGTGTAATTTTAAATTATTTCGCCAAGGGTCGCAATTCGCTCGAAGATTCTCTAACAATGTACAATTTATTTACCAAACAACTAAGCTCTTAAATACTGCGACATTGTCGTCCAAGGCAAAATTTGCTTCAAACTTTGGCCGCTTTTATCAATAATTTGTTATCAGCTGTAGTCGTTGTTACTTTCGTGTCACATTCTTCAATGCTTGTCAACATATACTATTTATTATTTAGTTTCAATTTATTTTTATAGGATAAGAGGGTAACCTAGCAACGGGTCGTTACTTTAAGTGATTACTGATGCCCATGAATACCCACAATACAATAGGAACTGCAGATGCTATGTCAACATTTTTTACGGACGTAGGTGGCAAACCAGCCAAGCGGTTTACTAGATATTAAGTAACCGCTACCCGTAGGTATCCGCAACAAGCTAATGAGTTGCAGATGTGTTGCCAACCTTTAATAAACAGAGGAGGGGATAGACAGGAAAAAGGATATTTTCTTCTTTTATTCAGCCGCTCCCCAGTCATCCTTTCCTTTGTAGGAAACGATAGGATGGGAAAAGGACTGACACCGAGCCTCCAGCACCTCACTCTTCAAACATAACGCAAAAGTATAAAATACTTCTACTTCACGCATGTCTTCTGTGAGTATTTCACCGGTCGAGCCGGCCCATTCGTACAACAGCTATTGTTGTTGCGGGCTCTACCACTATTAATCATTATTTTAATCATTCTATCTGATAATGCGATTGAAAATTATATTCTAGATAACTTATGTAAAACATCTGATTTCCGTGTAGCTTAGTATGATCATTAACATCAGTGAGTCCTTGACGTTAATAATCCAGCCATTCACAACAAGCATAGCAAAAGTAAGCACCTATGGCATTTAATTGCTCCAGTTTAACCTTTAATATAAGTTGCAAAGATAGCTCTAATTAGAACTGAAAAATATCACTATAAGATCCGGAATGAAAAATGTATATACGTCGACGACGTACAACGATCGTTGGACGTACAACGTAATGTAAGACACGAGGTCGATTTAACGTCAATATAAACTGGACTCCTCGAATCGCCAACACCGAGCTTTGCAAAGGTTCGACCTGATTTGGTTCTTATGATTGAACAGTGTTGGTACCATTTAGCTAGGCAACCGTATCTATTTAGTCCCTGATTAAATACCAGATGTGGGTAGAAATTTCTTACGCTGTATCTTAGACTATATAGTTTTAAAAAGAAGCTGTGACTACCCCGTTCTTTCCATTTCTCGATCTAACATTTTCTAGCGTTGAAAACGCATCTGGAATCCCTATAGCTTGTGCAGATGTTTATAGGTAGTGCTACATAGGACAGACAAAGCGCAGAACTTTTTTTAATAAGTACTCTTCAAGCTCTTTCAAGTCTGTTATTAGTTGTTTTATTTAGTCCTACAACTCTTTAAGCTGGTTAATTAATTAATTAATGATGTTATTTCTGCAAAGATTAGGACACCCCACTTGTTTCCCATCATTCCATACATGAATTAAAAACCAGAACATTACATTATTAAATTATTCACTCAAATAACCTATTGCACTACATTTATTCTTGGTATACCTTACAATTTATCATTCGGACATCCGGACTATTGTAATAATTCATTTTTTTCTTAGACATTAATCAATCTGCACGGGAAGTTCGTATTTTTCTGACGTCAGTTTTGTACAAGCATCTGCTACGAAAATATATTATTTTCCTCTATTATAACTCACTGTCAATATTAAAGAAAAGAGCAATAAAAATTGTGTCTATTTGATTGATCAACTTTTTTGATGTCAATTTCTTCATTTTTAAAATTATTTTATATAGGTGTTTGGTCCATGAAACATCAAAAAATATTATTTAAATAATGAACGCCATCTTTTGGTAGGTATATGCATTATCTATTGTTCGAGCGTTGTCAAGGGCTTACTTACTGATATCTCATATTTTTGTTGGATGGATATTTTAAAAAATACGATATTACTTATAAAAGACAACGCTGAGCGAAACTCGATTCCCAGATAGTGTAACGTAAAATCATCATAATCCAGATCAGGATTATTAGGATATGAAATAACGAATATAGAAAATGAAATTACAATTGGCCTTTTAAAAAAATGTTATAAATTTTTGTAACATTGTTCTGGTGGTAAAACCAGGGCTAGTAACAGTGTTGAAGAAAGATATGATAAAGAAACATAAAATATTTCAAGGGCAAATAAATCATTGTATTTGCTATTATTATACAAATTCATTCAGAATTCAACGATAATATTTTCGGTATACAATTTTGCTACAAATGGTTTGATAGACGACACAAGCAACATATTCCAACATGCGAAATATAACGACACCACAATTCTACGATATTTTCTGCAATTTCCAATTATTGCAGAGAATTCACATCTGTTCTCTGATACCCTATCTAGTGAACAAAACGTTGAAAATGCTATCTGTTATTTTTAATTTTGTAGAAATTACTGTCAGACATCGAACATTGTATTTATTCTTCTTCAAAAATTTTCTTCTTTTCTATTGATTGTCACAAATATCCGTCTACCTCCAGTGGATTACTGCCACTTGGTCGATGAAAATAAAGGTCCTGGGATAGTGGCCACGTATGACCTGTACTTACGACACAACATAGGTAAGGCCTTCCTTCTTTCCTTCCTGGTTTCGCAAGACATGGCCTAAGATTTTTCTCTTTTTGACGGTCTGCAACAATTCGCGCTTCTTACCGACGCGCTGGAGTACTCGCCCATTGGAAATCTTCTGTGCCCTGCTAATGCGTAGCATTCTACGGTAATATCGCATATCGAAAGCTACAAGAAGCTTCTGCGGTACTTCTTCTGGGTATTAGCTTTCAGACTTCGCTACCGTACAAAACCACTTGGTCTTTGTGAATTCTACAATGAAAAATGAAATCAATCCTTTAGTTGAATAAATCTGAACCTATACTTAGTTATAATCAATATTTCTCTAGCGGTATAACATTTGTCATAATAAAAGCTTTTAATGTGACATAAATACGAATCCTATTCCGCGACGGACACATTTTCCAAGCCCTGTAATATTTTATTACTGATCATGCGATATTTCTACCGTGTGCGCTTTTAGCCTATTCGTTTTTTTATTTCTTTGGATGAATTATATTTTATTAATGCATACTTTAACGTTGGAACATTTATATCTAAAAGGAAAGTTACATTTAGATTTATTTTATGCATATTTTTTTTATCTTATTATATAAAGCGGGCAATTCTCGGAATTCTCATACATAAAACTCAACATAAATTATCTGTTCTAAAAAATGATCTTACAGAATACAACCTGACTTCGTCTACAGCTGGGATTGAATAAACTAACGCTACCACAATCCCATCTGACATTGTTTTCGTTGATCTAAATAATACTCAAAATCACCTAATTTCAAAGAAAATCGCAGAAGTACATTGTATCAAATAACGTTAATAAGCTAAGCTATCTACCTCAGTTCAAAACATGGAGCTTTAAACCTCTTTGTAAACAATAGAGAAAACATATTGCATTTCTGATTGAAGATATAATCTTATACCATTCATTATTTTCGCGTCAGCTGGCGGCTGGACGTAAAAACTGTAGCCAAAACCTTTACAGTATGGATTACGTTCAATACGTAATATAATTTCGTTTGTGTAAAATGGCAGGGTGGGGGAAACCGTGGGGCACCAGCTAGTACTTTAATAATGAAGGTCTTACTTATCAGACGGTATTTTATTTATTTTATTATTTTTGAGAGACTTACAGACTAATATAATTTATGACTAAAAGTAAATTATATAAACACATTGCTTAATAGTCTCCGCATATAAAAGAAGTATTGTGAAGTAGTTGTACTTCCAACAGTTCGTTCGTTCCAATCATACAATTGGTGATGCGACCATCCATACAATGAGGGTTAGGCAGAGATTATGTATTTATATTTGGCACGGGCCTGGTACGGGGTGTACCAGGCCCGAGCCAAATATAAATCTTACTTCTCGGTCCTTCATACATTGACTAATACATGCTTTTCGGTTACAACTACTCTTAACAGACTTTCTGTATCATGTTATTATCCTGGTTGGCATACTTTTTTGGTTCACATCGGATGACATCCTATTGGATGTCATCCGATGTGCACCATCCTACCGCTCATTTTTGCAAATAGATTTGTCTCGTCAATATTCTTTATAATTTCAATAATTAACAATCCTACTAATATTATAAATGTGAAAGTTTGTAAGTATGGATGTTTGTTACTCTTTCACGTAAAAACTACTGAATGGATTTTAATGAAACTTTACAATAATATAGCTATCAGAATAACACAATTTTTTGTAATTTTTTTCAGCCTAAAGTCGTCCACTGCTAGATGTGGGCCTCCTCCATTAAACCTCGCCTCGCCATAAATATTGGTCCCCACCGCCCTCATCCAGTTGACTCCCGCCATTTTGAAATACTAAGGCACACGGCCTTATTTATGTTCATTATTAGCAGATGGATTAATTGAGGTGTTGAGATCAACCGTATAACGAACCTATAAGTTTGTTGTGTAATTTTCAATTCAAAACTGCAGTATATTCGGGTAGAAAGTTAACATTGATAACTCCACGGTACAAGAGCCTTGTGATGTCTAGAGATGTTTAATGTGCGGAGCTTGTTTAGCCACATCACTGTAAATAATAAGGTATCAGTCCGAAGCGACGTGTCATAAATTAACATATTACGCTCCAAGGCTGTAACAAAGGGTAAACAACTCCAGCAGTATCAATATGACAAAGCCCTTTACCATTGTATATATTGTCTAAGCCGCATTATATATTTACTAACTAAAATACATTTTATGATATGAATCATGAATTTGTACCACTTACAATATAAAATGGGCGTTTGAACTCGTTGACACATTCTTAAGAATTGGTAAAAGTATTTTTTTATTTAAAGAATTAGTTAAAATGCGATTATTCTTGAACACATTTCACCGCCATATGCTAGTTTCGTAGTGAATCCAGTTTTTCTTGGTAAAGGCATTATTAAATTACAATATTATAAAGCATTACAAAATTGGCGACATAAAAATCCTCGCTTCAAAAATATCAAGAAAAGAGAATGATTACGGTAAGCTGTAAGATAATTGATGCATTAAACTGAAGACGTACTTTGTTCAACAAATGACTTCGCGAAATTGTCGCTTACAGAACTTTTAGGGGCTAAAAGTTTTTGTAAGAAAAACTTGGGGCCTTCTTTTCTGCGTTTGTGTTTTATTAGATAAAATTTATTGTCTAGACATTAACCTATCTTCCACATTTGTCCATAATTCTTGTACATCTGAAACACCCTCCGGAAATTTAATTTCGTCTTATACCTTAACATGTTTATCTATAAATAAATAAACTCTCACGCCAATCATTAAGGGTAGCCAGATATTTCGGATTTCCGCTTAGCACAGTTGTTGTACACCTTTCACTATTCTTCTACATCCATACATCTAGGCATACATGTTCGTCAGTCTTTGTACTCCTAGTATCATCTATCTTTAGTATATTAGTTTCGTTAAGGCTTTCTGTTTTAAATTTCTAGACTGTAAAGAGTAAGTGAAGTATATAAACACTCAGTTTCCTTAACATTGAATCTTCGTTTATATTACCTGTTGAAATATGTAAAAGGTACTAATGGGGCTGCCATATTCTAATAGGATACAACCAAGCACTAAAAATAAAAATGTCGAAATAAAACCAAAATGTAACTTATATATTTCATGCCCCGCTTTGTATTTCGGCTGAGGGAATATCGGACCAACGACCCAACCGTGATTTATGTTTTTAGTTCCCTCATTAATTGTTTTTGTTTAACATCAAATACAAACTTAAATATTTATGTTAATTGTTAAACTTACTCGGTCTAATAAAACAAATTGATCCTTAAAAGCTTGTGATGAAACTATTCATAATTACTTTTGATACAATAAAGGGAAACAAACATCTGGCTCTCTCAAATGATTACCGCTTATTACGACATTAGGTGACTTCACAACAACCGTACACCGTACGAACTAAAAAAAATATATTTCAATATTAATTTTACAATAAAGTTTTATAATATTGAACATTTCGACATGCGAGACCGCCCGCCATCGCTTGTGCATATCTTTTGTTAACCGGTGCGTGCGCGTAGCGCTGCATCCTACTTTAGCCAGACAGACGGCTGCTAACACACTACGCGGATCGTGATGCTGATGCAACTAGCCGTTGACCGGTTAGCAGCAATGGTAACTGGAACAAGCGGCCAGCTGAACGGCTGACGGTGTTCCACACAATTTACATAAGTTATCCTTGGACGTCCCCTACCAACCTGGCACTCACTTTTGTAACACAAATTTGTTTTGTTACTCTTCCTTCATTCATCCTTTCAACATCCCCGAACCACCGAAGCATACCTTTCTCAATTCTAGTCACAACATCTACTTTTAAGTTACACTTAAAACTTCCCTTATAACGCTATTTTTAATCCTATTATTCAATGTCACGCCTAACATACTTCTTAAGGCTCACATGTCAACGGCATTAATTCTATAACATTTAATGATTCTATAATAATCAGGTTTTAATAATTCTATAATAAGGTTTTACACTAAATTAAATAAAACAGTTTACGTTCATGAAATATAAAATAAACTGAGTCAATTAAGTATGGTTGATTTTCGACCATAGAGCGACTACTAGTACTCATAAATTCGTATATAGGGATCAGCCCTGTCTTTTCTTTTTGTTTTAAAAATTATTAATAAGCATCATATCATTATTTTACGTCGCTATGAACTTTTCTCAATTTAATCGGTCCTATAATTCTCAAATATAAAATGATTCATATACTATTTTAAAATCTAACCTTATCCAAAAGCAATATAGAAAATTTATATTATTTCGAGTCTGGTATTCTTGCAGAATTTTATCTATCATTCGAGGAACGTTGTCTGGAAATATTCATTTCATTCAGATTGAAACTTAAACGATAAAGACTCTGGCGATAATATGTTGGATTCAAGTGAAAAAGATATAAGGATTAAGAATGCTCCTTTCAATTTTTAAATTTCACATCATATGAAACAAAAAGGGGTAGACGGTGGCATCGTCTTTGATTTTTTCTAGGTTAAAAATGTGACGGGGTATAATATCGGTTGCCATGGTAATGTTTAATTTTTCGACAATAACAACTTACATTATTATATTACCCGCGGAATCATCTTACTTCACTTGAAAGACAAGGCCAACTTGGCGAAGCGAAGCAGTATTCCCTCACACCGACTGCAACTGTATGAGGCGCAAGTTGGGCCGTACATTGAATACTACTCGCATCTCTGTGCTGGAGCTCCCTAACACCACCTTCTTCCGACTAGACCCTTTATTTAATGGAACTTGGCGTATTTTTTACTTTTTAAAACTAAAATATTATTAAATTTAAGTTGAAATATGACATATCAAATTACTCGCCTGTAAATTCGTACTTTCTACAGTAATTAGTCGTATAATCCTATTAGAAAATGCTTGAGAACATTTTTGTATGTAGAGTATACAAACATTTTCATACTCCGTCATCATTGCTTCCAATAAATCTTATTAGAAGCTTACAAAGAAATAAGGATACAAGATAAAGTATGCCAAACTTTAATAACATATAACTAAGCCACTATAAGAATCTAAGAAGATATAAAAGTGAATAAGTTTTGCGGCTTCTGCTGCGATTGCTATGTCGAATACAGGAAAAGTTTTGCTATATCGACTGCTCTGAATTGTGATTCTAACTTTCGTATGGTTACGAAAGATATGTGCATAGTTATTTGAACCAACATTTGCAAGAAAATATTTTTTGTATTGGACAAAATAAAATAAAGCTTGACTTCTGTTACCAAGTTATAAATTACTAGCTGTGCCCGCGACTCCGTCCGCGTGGAATAGTGACGTTGGGCAGCATTTTTAGTTTTTTAGGCCAACCCTTTTCGCATTAAAAACCTATGTCCTTCCTCAGGGTCTAAACTATGTCTGTACCGTATTTAATTGAAATCGGTTTAGTAGTTTAGGTGTGAAAGCGTAACAGACAGACAGAGTTACTTTCGCATTTATAATATAATTACAAATATAAGGATACATTTTATGTGTATATATGTGTTATGTGATCCCTTTACAATATACGCAACAACCACACGAGTAACGCTTTGCCATCCTTAATTGGTTAATTAAAAAAAAAATTATATAATATATAATTATTATGATTATTGATATGTTCATTAATGCTATGACACTCTGGGAAAGAATATGAATTCAATGACACCTCAGTGAACGGGAATGTCTTTGGAACGGACATACATCTTCAGTCGTGGAAAAAAAGGAGGAAGTGATGGTAATGTGATGGGGTTTGTAAATAGATCGCTAATCTGATTGATATATTTTCGCCTAGGTTGTCATTTAAATGGCGGATGTTACGCGAACTTACTCAGGAATCTTGATTTAGAATCCTGATTGTCCTTAGCATCAGGTGTGATTTAATCTTTGACGTGTTGTTAATTTCATGGTCAAAGACCATTTCTTACTTTTAAAAATACTGTTTAGAACGCACCTTCGATTCTTCGGTCTTTGGTCGATTTTGGTCGAGTGGTCGATCTTTCGGTCGTCAAAATTTGAGAGTAATTAATTAAAGCACTTGGCTTTTTTACATATTTGATTTTATTCTAACTTAAAAACTAATAAAGCATAATGATAGCTAATATAGCTTTTTCTGTAGATCTAAAATAAAGATGATGATCACAGAAGAGTTTTTATAGTACCTAACGACCCTATATGTGATACAGGCGTGATAAGAAAGGTCGTTGCCGACTCGGTTTTTATTCCCAACGATAATGGGCCAGCTCTTAAGTACAAGCATTATGTGAACTTTACTCTTAATGTTTGCTACTTTGCGGTGTGGGAAATTGTTTCGAGAATTTCGTTTCGAAGTTTTTTTGATAACTGTTTTTGTTATTTGATGCTTGAAAGTATTAGCGAGTTCGCACGTTAAGTATTTCTTTTAAAATGATTCATGTTTGAATACAACACAAAGACATGTAGTTCTAGGGCTTGGACTATCATCGTCATCATCTCCTTGCCCTTTTCCCACTCTTGTGAGGTCGGCACAGTATGATATGATTGTAGTCCATACTGTATAGGTTTTGGCTATAGTTTCTACGGCCGGCCGCCTGCCTGACGCCAACCCTCCTTGGGAATAATTGGTTGTACATACATATGCCTTGTTTTATCAGTGTGATCAAAGACAATTCCGTCGCCGAGATAGTCAAATGTCGCGAGGACTATTATTGATCGGGCGCATCCCTTCTCGTCAGGTTATTTATTAGCTGGTCGGCATTAATCTTCTGTGATAGTAATCCCGTGCTAATTTTCATTCCCGTAGAACGAGCGCCCTCCTCCGTCTTCATGGTACTCCACCATTATCTTTTCTGTGCCTTAATACATCCGTGTTTACTCTTGTTGATTTTGGTACAATCGAATTCTGGTGAGAAGGCAGCATGCGGTAAACATTCAACATAACATTTACATCACATTTCGAACTATTTTCTCGTTGGGAGCATCGTCTAGTCTGTCAATAAATGACCGATTTGATAATGCACAGACGCACACCGCGTTTAGAAGCCCCCTTGTTGATACGTAACAAATTTAGATTTTTTCTTAGATGTTTGTATAATATTAACATACTAAAAATATTAAAAATACATCCTACGAAATAAATAAATTTAAGGGCTTGGACTATAATATAATAAAAAAAATATATAATAATATGATAACTATCCAACAATCAAAAGATTCCTCAATTACTCAAGGAAGACCATAGTGTTTTTTTAAGTTATTCTACTCTTTTTATAGGAAGGAGGCTAACGAGCAAGGGGTTCACCTAGTATTAACTGACCGTTACCCATAGACATCTGTAAGAACCTAATTAAATGCAGATGCGTTGAGTACTTTAAAAGGACAGAGGATGGGCAACCGGAAAGATATCCTCTCCATCCTACCCTTTACGTAGGCTATAAAAATTATTCGCATACTCGTATAGGGCGGCTCGGTAAAACTGAATTTTTATAATACATATTGTGGTCATCAAAACGCTTTGAAAAATACTACGTGTTAAGTTCAATTTGTAAATGACTTATATATATAATATATTCATACAAATATACGTCAGTAGATTCTACAGCAACTCTTTCTACTCCTTCGGCGACGACCTTGCAGTAAGAATATTGTGTTTACAATATTAGACAATTCATTAAATTGAAACTTCTATATTGTTCTAACTCTGGACTATATAGCTAGTATTTTTAAACATCACAGCGCCATCTATCGCCGAGCTTTAGCAAATATTCTCATATAAATATATTTTCGCTACTTTTAAATTAAATACATTGTACTTATAATCTTGTTATAACAATAAACAGCATTTTTTCATGTCAAAGGTGCGAGTTGTTGCAAAATTATTAAGCCGTCGATTCTTTTTTCCGTCTTCAGTTTTCTTCCTTCTAAATTCTCCCTGTATCTCTCCAAAAGATTTACCCTTAATGACAAACAATTCTAATGCGATTATTTTTATGTCATTACTAGTGACACTATATAATAATGTCTTGCAAATGCTGTTTCACCAGATGATCTCCTACCGTATTCATAAACTACCATACTGACGATATCATCAGTCTAACTTGATTCATCATCAGACTTATCTATCGATCCATTGATCATATAATTTATCATCATCATCATCATCATTATCTACGCACTAACATTTACTGTTAAACGTTAAACCTCATCCATAAATTGCCAAGAAGATCTTGTAAATGTTGTACCTATGCTGAGTCAATCTACATGAAATAGTCATTTTAACATTCTGTAATCTGAAGAAAACTTTAATAAGATACAGAATACAATAATGTACATATGGAGGTTCTAGAATAGCGAAGAAGAAAGTACCATGTGAATGGGCAACTGCGTTGACATTCTGTTAAATAGTGGAAGCGGAGTGCACCTTATGCACGTATTTTGTTTTAGTTAGTTGTAACATCAATCAACCTCGACTATGTAGAAGAAATAGGCTGGCTATAAATCGGCTTATGAACAACGTCGTCTGCGTCTTTGTTTTATTTACCATCCGAAAATAAATGTAAAACAGATTTCGAGAGAACGTTTCGTATTTTTCAAGTACAAAGTAATAAAATGCATTGAAAACATTTGTTCACAAACCAAACTTAAACCGGACACGATGCACCCAATATTATCGATCCCACTGAATAGTAGTTGGAAGGTTGAATGTTGGATGCGTCCTGACCTGGCAATGCGCCGCGAATGTGCAGCCCCGGGCCGTTAGCGAACTGCGCGCGCGCAGCACGAGCTGTGCTTTCGTGCCGCATTCACGGCGCATTCGCCAGATGTGGACGCACCCTAAGACTTTCCATTGTTCTCGACCGATTTATCATCCATTGATAGCGATAGCTAACAGACAGCGTCTTAAAATTTGTTTTATCTTTTGACTCTTAAATAGATAAATTTAAAAGTAAAAATCGCGTCTGAGAACATAATTTCCTCCGGCGCCTCACTCATCAGATAAAATGCAGAATACTTCTACATCACACCTGTCTTCTGCGAGCTCGTGGTATTTCACGGGTCGAGCAGGCCCAGTAGTGCAGCAGATATTGCCGCTTCCGGCTCTACCACTGTTGAATTTTTTTAGTACTTATCATTTAATTTAAATTTCTTACATTACCTAATAATTCCATGATATTTAAGATAATAAAGATTTTGTTATCTCGTCTAAGATAACTGTATAGTAATCAAATGTGATAAAAATCGCATATCTTAATTACTACTTTTTGCAATAGCAATATGTATCATTATGCTTTGTATTTTCAAAAATAATATAGTATCTTAAAAAATATAAAAACTATTGTGAGTTTTAGACGTCTGAACAGAAGGTTGGTTTTTCATTGAAGATTCTATTTTCAAATGTCATATTTGTGCAGGGTCGATCTTAAATGATAACATTGCATGCATGTACGTGATACTATAAAAAGTAAAACTACAATGAAGTTATAGAATAATATTGTGCACAAAATGTTGGATTACTATGTAAAACAGCAAGTATGGATAACTATACGACGTAAGTACTAAATCCCAAAATGTTTTTGAGTAATATTTTTAATTCGTAGATTTTGACTTGTTAATTCATATAACTTGGGGTAGGTAAAGGTTAGAAATGAGTTCTAACGCTTTAAATGATCTAATTGGTATAATATTTAATGTAATTCGCAGAACTACAGTAACACATTATCATACAATTTAATCTTATTTTATACCTATCGTTTTATTTAGAACTAATTATATGTGTGTAAACTAGACTATGAGTTATTCAGATGCACAACCTATTTTGATGAAAATTTTCGTCAAAATTCGTTCAGAACCATCCATCCAACCTATATTATATTAGTAGGATTGTGATTTCTAGAAGATTATAATTTTTTTCAGTATACATAGGGCAGACTTTAGTTGGTTATGGCTTAGGATGGACCGCACCTATAATTCCTAAATTCCTTGATCCCGAAACATCGCCGCTGCCAAATGAACTGACAGAAACGGAAACATCGCTCATTGGTTCTATTCTCTATGTTGGAACTATCTTAGGTAAGTTGCAGGTAAATATTGCCAACAAACCTAAGGAATATCTTAAAAGTACGACCGAAAGAAGACCGAGACCGACGAGAGACCGAAGTGGTAGAGCCAACAACAACTCTGTTGCACGAACCGACTACAGTCGTGAAGTATAGGTAATTACACATATTTTGTATTTTCCTGTAATAATTACGGAGCCACAGTCCCCTTCCCATCCGCTACTTCTCTTCTTTTCCTTATTTACTCTCCTGCTGTTTTAGGAAACAGGAAAGGAGCCTTTCTTTGTGTAGGCCAAAGGCTGGATATTATCCGTCACTTGTGTTATCCGTCACACGAATGTGGGCGTCTGGAAAACCGAAGCTGTATAAGGCTTTGTTAAAATTAAGACATTAATTATACCCGATATAATAGTTAACGAGCATGTACTTATACGTTACGGATAAACAGTTGTGTGACAGATTTGTTCCAAATTAAAAGCTGGTATCCCTACTGTTCTAAATAATGACTTAAAACAGTTTTTTTTTTTAATTTTCAGGGCCTTATCTAACAGGGTATTTATGCAATGCAATCGGTCGTAAGCCATGCTTTATTCTAGCAGGGCTGGTGACTCTTCTTTCTTTTCTACTTCTGGCTACTGCTAATAACCTTGCGATGATATATGTTGGTAGAGTGTTCTGTGGACTAGGAACAGGGATCATTTTTATTGTGAATCTTGTATACATCGGTGAAATAGCGTAAGTATTAAAGCAACAGAAAGTATAGTTTTTTGTATTAAATATGTTACATATTTTGACATATTTTGTTACATGAAAGAAAGATAAAATGTAGGCGCAGCGAGAGCGACGTGTATGCTTTTTTGTTACGCTTTAAAAGCTAAAATATGGTATGATTAGATTAATGTAATGCTAATTTCATAATGTTGAATTTTAAGGTATTTTCCTTCCTATCAAGCTCCCCCC
>JWHW01032958.1:10039-27086 GCA_000931545.1 Papilio glaucus | reverse complement strand
CCTATGTCTTTGTGATGGAAATAAGATGATAATTATTGGTGATGAAGTTAGAAGAACAAAAAGCAATGCAGCCAATGCCAATCGTTCATCGATACACAAAGAACATTGGTAAAGTAAAGAGCAGCAAACGCTTTCGTATGAAAAGTCTGGCTCAACTGGAAAGGTACGCCACGCTCACACGGCGTTACTATGTCAGCGTATAGAAGAGCTATATAACTGCGTTTCGTGTTGCATTTATCACAACATATTACACAAGTTTAAAATCACCCAGGTAACATTACATTTGTATGTTATTTAGTTACTCTAATGGTGTGAATGTTCATAGGCGACGGTTATCACTTAATATAAAAAAACCGTTTTGTAGCGCACCCAATAAAAAAAAAACTTACGCTATTTCACCGACATACACCAGATTGCAAACCGTAGTGATCCCCATTCCGAGACCGCTCATCACCCGTACTGCCATCACCATTGCTACATTCTTGGTCGTGATGACCAGCACATATGACAGTATGTTTAGGCCTCCGCCAATCAGCAAACATGGCTTTCTTCCAATCAGATTTGACAGTATACCAGTAACATATGGACCTAAAATAGACTTTAAATTATTCAAATTCCATTCTGAATCAAAATTAATCACAATGATCCAAACCTTGAATAATCTACACTATTACGAGGATTATTTTGATATCCTATTTAAATAAATTCCAAAAACAAAGAGATCACGCGACAATCATCATTAAGTAGAGATTACGGATTTAGATTTAGCATGGTCTTGGATGTATGAATGTGGATAATGGTGTTCTAGCGCTTTTTCCACGTTCATACATCTACGCATACATGGTCGTTGATTACGGGTACTTTTAACACCGCATTTCTTTAGTGGGTCATCAATCTAATCGTAATATGTTAATGTAAGGTCATCTTGGACATCCCCTGATTTTCATCTAAAAGCTTTTAAAATAAAAATAAAATCCTAGTCTCTATCTCCTTCTTGATTCACCCTCTCCATATTCTAAAATCATTGTAACATTTTTATTTTTCATTTCTTTTCACCGCAGTTTCTATAAACACATTAGTGACAAGGGGCGAATTACATAGACATAAGTGTTTTATCGAAAAAATTGCAATTTTTCGGATAAGTTTTCAGTATTCGTACAATGTTACATGATGCTGTAGTAATGGGAGTGTTTGGGTATAGGTAGGTACAATCATAGGTCGCCTACAATGCCATCCTACAAAATGTCGAGGTATTGGCAGGTGATCATTTCATCCACCATTGACAACAGTGAAAGTTGGCCACTGTAATTATTTATTAAAACAGTTTTTTTGTGAAAGTTGAGTTTTTATCCTAGACCTTAAAAGCGAAACCCTATCTAAATATTTAAACTAAAACTAATTTATTAAATTTTGTTGATTAAAAAAACTATATTTAAACAAAATTTAATCCAAATCTTTAGAGACGTTTCTGAGATACATGTCTCAATGACTCGTGACTGAGGTCGTTTGAACAATATTTTTTTAAGAATTACTTTTAATATCTCTTGCTATTGAGTTTCTTATGAAAGCAATTTAGCTGAATCCTTCAATATATAATAAAGCTACTGAGTTGTTTCAAAAATATCGTAGCAAACGTGTATCTGACATCTGCGTATACCTATCCCTCTACTAGCCATAATAAACAGTGTAACAGGGAACTTTTTTTCGACGTTGAAAAATTCTTTGCAGCGTCTGTATTGTGATATATATACAATTTGAAATATTAAATGTTACACTTCTCCTCAACGGCCATAAAACCGTCGAAGATGACATTCAGTGGCCTCCTCGCCTGCCATGAACATTGAACTTACCAATCATGGCTCCTATATAAAGTAGTGAACCGACCCATGACGCTTGAAGATCGGTTATAGGCTCGGGCAAAGGTGAAGTCGAATTGTCCTGTAGTTTAGGAATAATTGGAGCTGACCATCCCACGCTGTATCCCACTACAATCTGTCCAAGGTTAACTGAAAACAAAAAATAAATTATCATGGTCTACACAACTTGTTACATTTTTCTTATAGAAGAAGGTGGCAACCGAGCAAGCAGTTCACCCGATATCAAGTGATCGCTTTTCATAGACATCTGCAACAAGCCAATGAGTTGTAGATGCGTTGCATACCTTTAATGAACAGAGGATAAACAAAAAATGGTTATTTCCCTTTCCTATTCCACTGTTAAGTTCTCTTCTCCTTCGCATTCTTTTCTTATTAGCAAAGGATGGGAAGGTTAACAGGACTAGAATTAATTAGAGAATGACTCCCCCGTCAATTACTTTCCCCATCCCGTCCCTTCATTATTATAAAGGGATAGGTAGGTGAAGAGGACTAGGATTCGGACCTCAGTCATCTATTGAAACGCAGAATAACTCAAATCAAACTTCAAGCCTGTCTTCTGGGAGGTGGTCGTATTTCACTGGCCTAGTCGTGCAACAGATATCGTTACGGACTCTACCACTGTAAATAAAGTTAGGTTAAAAATATATATAAAAGAAAAAACTGACCAACTGATATAAATATCAACGCACAGCCCAAACTACTGGGCCTAGAGACTTGAAATTTTTCACAGTTATTTCTGCAGAGATTTCAGGCGAGCATTAAGAAAGGATTTTTCTACATTCATCCCCTAGAGGCCTAAAGTAGGGGATGAAAGTTTGTATGGCGAAATAATTTAAATCCAATGTAAGTTGACCACAAATTTATATGATCAATCATGTTAAATAGGATCCAGCTCAGGGTGAATAATAGTCCGTTAAATTAAATTGCAATTGCGGTTGAAACCGCCTTTTGTCTCAAAAATACTAGGACGGCTGCGACGTCCTGTACATGGCCATCATTGCAGAACTCAATGACCCCATCGGTCGTCCGTTCTACGATAAAATTCCCATTTCTACTTAAATGTAGTTTAGTTAATACGTACAAAGTATAAAAGACGAATGTTAATATGCGCCCATGCATTTTTAAAGGAATTTAACACATTTTTTACACCACTTGTATTGCTCATTTGATTTAACATCGTATAATGGTCGTATTGTTTTTCTCTTTTAGAGAAAAGCGTCTTACGTTGCATTTTTAAACTATAATGTGATGTTGTTTATAAACTATAATGTAAAGCTTGTCGGCAGAATTAAAAACTTCAGGTATCTACTAAACCTTAATACAATCATAGACTAGAGAAAGTAGCAAATTTAAACTGACTATGACTGTGAATACTTACACCATTATTATTTAATCTGTGTAATTGAAATCAATTGAACAAAAAAGACTTACTACAGGCAACTATTAGCAACTGAAACTTAATCGACTTGTCCATTACAGCTGGCAACTTTTGTATTTTTTCGTATTCGTAGTCGAGACGTTCCATTTAGTTTTTAAATGTATTTATTTAATATTTAACATTAATTGCATTATTTATTTTAACAAAGGTACAACTTCAATGAAGAACGAACTTCTTTTAAACGATCTATCGAAAATTTGATCTAAGCTCAAGATTTCATTTACCTATCTATATATCTGCTACTACTTGATGCTATTATATTGTAGATACTAGATCTGATAAAAATCTATGAATTGTTGATTATTTTGATGAAGATAATGGAAACGTGAGTGGAGTGTAAGGAAATCGAAACGGATTCCAGAAACATTTCTTATATAACCAAATAATAAATGGATAGATCTGGTGATAAAGATTTAACAACAACAGCGCTGATTCTATTCAACAAACGAGCAAACGGTTCATCTGATATTAATTAACTACCACATCGACTATCGGCAAAAAAAGTTTACGTAGGAAATAGGCCTATAGTTCAAATAAATAAGTAATTCCCAACAATTGTGACCCAGAGGAGTAGCGCAGTAGCATTTGGCGCGATCCTGGCACACCTCTCTCGCGTCTTCTGCATTCATTAATCTACGCATACATGCTCATCGGTGATGGATGCTGCATTTTTTTAGTGTTTGACTTATATACTTAAGAATATAGAGTGAGCGTGATGCTACATAGAGTGTGCCATTATATAGATGACACGGTAAACCAACCAAAGTCAAGTAATTTCGACGTTTTGAGGAGATTGTCGTTAAACCAAGTGTTGTTATAAAGAGTTTACACTGTATATCCCGACTGACCTGACACAAGCCGAGGACACAGCGGTGTCGAAGAAGTTCTGAGATGTCAATGAATTTCTTATAGTAAAGTCACTATTAAGTCAAGCACGTTCAGTAATGAAGCGCACATAGAAGAAGTTCCTTCAGCGCATCTAGAATCAAATAAAGTTTATAAATAACTTTAATAATCAACAACAAGGGCTAGGCGCATGCGAGTTTATTTAACTTATTATTTACTTAATCTGTTCAAATACTTGATGACCTTGAAATAACTTAATGAACATTCATCAATTTTCAATCATTAACCCGTAAGTCGAACTAAACTAGGTGACTCTCAGGGGACAGAATTAGCTCGTACCGATTGTTCGTTCACACGAGCTCTGAGTAAACCTGTAGAATAAAACTTGAATATTAGTTTGATTGCCAATCAGACTTGTACAATACGAAACAGCTGGGACAGAACATCCTTATTCTGAATAATATTTACTTGAACATTTGTTATTTACTTTATGACATTAAGGTAAATATTATGTAGTCGTACATAATGCAAATACAAATACAGAAATGGGAATATTGTATTATATATGTCGGAGACTAGAATAGAAAGGGATCTTGAACTGGTGAGTCTTTGGCGACCAGGCCAGTATTCGTAGCCGGAATACATCTTTGTGGGCGTAACATGGGATAAGCTGGATCGTGGGAGTTGCAACGAAACACTTTTTAACTACTATGATGTTACATTTTCACAAGTACTCTGTACAACGAACCGTAAAACAGTTCCTAGAGGAGTCGTTCGCCAAGCGGTTTAGCAGAGAGGTGGCCCTCGATCCAACCAATACGAACTACTATTGCCCAAATTCTGTCGAAGCGTGACTATATAACGCTTCCGTCCTGTTGCCAACTGAAGTTAGTCGCTGTCCACATTGATCGTCAAATCGATGCCCGTACCATTGACATCCTTAACACTTCTCTATACTTCGTGCTAAAAAGATATATAAGAGACATATGCGTCTTTATATTGTAGTTTTTAGCCAAAACTACACATCACTGAGCAATTGTAGATTGAGAGTAGCTGAAGCCTCAACGCCCCAATGCCGTCCTCAATGTGTCAAGCATCATGGTTGTAAGGATGTCAAAGATATCGGTTTTAAAAATGTATTTTTCAATAATATATTACTATTATTCGTCTACTTTATTCTGGAATGATCTTATACTTATTTATATGTGATAATTGTATAATTAGAAAAAAATAAAAAAAGCCCAGAGCCCTGTCCATAAATGCTGGCCAAAAATCTTGTAAATAAATAATATGGATGAATATCAACTTTCCACCAAGACTGACCTGACCAATCAGCGCAACGTTCAATATTTTGCGTACGATGAAACCGGACAGATTGTGAAACCTTTCACAATTTGCAGTCCCGCAGTCATTTGGCTCCTATCTAATCCGTCCCGTCCTTTCCATTAAAAATATCCCCGCCACCACTTAAAATACCCTTCATTAAACATATTCGCGCAGCATAAAATCGGAAATGAATCAGAAAAAACCCACTTTCGATTTATCGATTACATTAATCTACTCTAGGTCCTAATCAAATAACAGATGAGGGTATAAACTCCTCTTGCCGGATCTTAAACTATAAGTATTCCTGCACTTACAGACAAAATTCTGACCGCGCGGCGCAAGTCGACAACTCCGAACTAATTAACCCTTCTTTAATTTAAAATTGGAAGACACAATATTATGACTTTAAATAAATAAAGTTTAAAAACTAAAAACACACATATAGTTCTAGTTAACTAAACTCTCTTCTTTGTTATTCCATTTTGGAAACGCCACCATCGTTCAGAATAAGGCAACTAGTATCTCTATTCGAGGCAAGTCAAATTTCACGGGTAACTTGTCATAGATTATTGAAGGGTCAAAATACGGAGACCTTGGCGATAGTTCGGTTGAAACCTTGCCGTGATATGCATACGTGTACAAAATCTATAATATATTTATTATACAGCTGAAGAGTTTTTTTTGCGGGCTAATCACAGAATCTATTAATGAATAATTAGAAAAAATAATTTTGCATTAAATTTGACAGCCCAAATATTAAGGATAAGATATAGGCTATTTTGTGCGTAAATAGTTTTTAACCAACATCACGCTACGACCCTTAGGGGCCGAGCAAGGAGTAAAAGAACGGTAAGCGAGAGAGAGAGAGTAAATTGCAAACGTTATGTTGCAATGGTCCGGACACATTGCCAGCAGAACGAATGGGCCCGAAAGGTTCTAGAATGGCGGCCACGTACAGGACATATCATATCGTGACGTTCAGTTTTGTGGTCATTGGGAAGCCAATGTCAAAAAGCTTGGTGTGCTTAGTAGAGCGAAGCGGTAATTCTTGCCATCCCACCACCTGCAGCTGTAGAAAGCGTAAGTTCAGTCTCACATGGAATATTGCTCGCATCTCTGGACTGGAGCTCCTCAATGCTAGCTTCTTCCATTGGAGCGCATACAATGGAGAGCGATTCGAATGGCCAACGGAGAGCGATTCGAATGGTCAACGGAGAGCGATTCGAATGGTCAACGGAGAGCGATTCGAATGGTCAACGACCGAGACCTTACTGATCAGTAAGATCAAGCTGATCAGCTTTTTCCTATCTCGCACAACCGCCTTGTGGAATGATCTATCGCCAGCGGTATTTCTAAACCAATACGACTTAGGGTCCTTCAGGAGGATGCTCGCTTCTTGAGCATACTCCTTCTTTTAAGGCCGGCGACGCGACTGCAGTTCCTCTGGTAGTGCGGATGTTCATCGGCGTCGGTGATCACTTTTATAATAGCTGACTTGCTGTTTGTTTGCCCCCTTATCAAATAAAAAAAAATGTAGGAAATGTGATTGCAAACTTGGGTATCGAATTGTAGTAGTTGGTAGGGGCGGCGAAAATTAAACAGCTAGTAGCAAATACTATAATATAAATAATGCGCTCTCGTGGTGCTATGTAATCAATAGGTGTGTAATAACACCTATTAGCACCATGTTAAACTTTCCTTATCCTTCTTCTGCTATAAAAAAATCATGTTCCACTGTAGACACAAGCTGATTAAGGGTAATTTGAAAAAATAGTTAGTATTTAAAGTAGAAAGCTTTCTATCGTTTTCAAGATTAAGTTTATTTTAGTTTATAATTTAAAATAACATTGAGCTTGACGAAGGCAGAAAAACATGAAGTATCAAACAACTATTTACTTGTTTAGAAAGAGGAACAGAAATAATAGAAAAAAATTCTAGATGGCAAACGTTCGTTTTTAGTTTGACATTACAAGGAACTTTTACAGGTATCATTTTTTGCGATTTGGATTACCAGGGCAGTGACACGGCTTGGGGCAGTTCGGTTTCTGGTTTGCACCAGCCGGTGGGAGGCACGGCTTATTCTTATCTTTCTTCATGCACGACCCCTCGGGCTCGCTCACAACCTGCTTCATTTTATTCATCAAATGATTTATTTGATTTGCCAACTGGCCAACGGTTCTGCACATTTGCTGTAATGTTCCCAAGGAAGACAAATCTGCACGTGGGTTTTTGAACGCATCACCGGAAGGATCATCGGTACTGGGCGAGGGGTTGATACTTACTGACGAAGACCTAGGAGCGCAAGGTTTCCCGATGGGTGGCAGGGGAGTACTTGGCAGCTGCGGGAAGCTGTTCCTTTTGCAATCTATACCGCATTTCGTCAATGGACATGATGGAATTAGATTCGTCGATGTTTGGTTTATTTTGTCCGGTGATTTGTTCGATGGACATTCTTTGTTGTCACACTTAGCTGGCCGGTTGGCCGGACACTTTATGTTGGTGCAACTGAACGGTGTATCCGTACGGTATTCTTTCGGTTCACTCGTCTTACAATCCGGACAGGGGCAAGTGACTTTGATTATGCCAGTCTTAATATCTTTAATTTTACCCGGGGTGTAGTTTAGACACTCAAAGTGCATCCATGTTTTGCAAGCACCTTTGCATTGTAGTCCGTTTTTCAAAGTGACGGGGCCTAAACAAATTTTGCATGGATTTTTTACCTTACTACACTTGGACATTTTTGTAGATTGATTAACACCGTTTTAAATAAGCGAACATGGTTGCCTTTTTGCTATTTTTATCTGTACTGTGTATTATTATGTTTTTAGGTCGGCATGATTTGTAAAAAAATAACTAGGAATTGACAGCCGCTTAAGACGTTGTCATCATCATTTCGTTTTTCTTCTTTTTGAACAGTTTCTTGGATATGTCGGAATAAGATCCAAATGCAAATAATTTTTTATCTGTACACATTTGTATGATAGTTGAACAGTCTCAAAATTATCAAAATATTTCAAACCATGACAGTACTACTTGTTGATTTCTTCTTAAAACTATTTTAAAATTGCTACAGATTGTATCAAGACTATTTTTTACATTTAAGGGTATGCCTTTGGGTGTACGCAGACTGACAATTAACTTTTAGTAAGAATCCTAATGTCAGACAACACAAAAACAGGGATGATCCTTAGTCTTGTCCATGCTGAAACCTAACTGGCCCTCGCATAAACCACCATCGAAGCATATCTCTCCTATTTCTAGTCATATTGGCGACATATTAAAGAAAGGCGGTATCAAGAGTACACTTAACCGACGAGCATGTACATATGTGTAGAGGTATGAATTTATGAGCCGAGAGAGGTGTACCAGGCCCTTGCCAAATGGAAATCTATAATCTCTGCCTACTACACCTCGGCGTTGTGTGCTTTAGTGCATATTTATTAATTTATCCTATTCATCTCATCTTTCGACCTACGCTTCAAATAATCTAAAATAATCGTCGAATGTATTTCATAAGTTTTATTAGTGAAATTATACACATATATATTGCAAATAATATTTCATTGTTTCTAAAACATCATATCCACATTGTTAGACTTGCTTGGTAGACTAAGCACGCACTGTAAAATCTAAGCGTCGTATTTACTATGAACATTTGTCTTTTCAAAGGCTTCCATCATCCGACACATTAATTCCTTGAGCTGACCAGATAGCTGACCAACGGTCGTGCACATTTGTTCCATAGTGCAGTACAGAGACTTCTGGGTGTCGCGCGCTTTCGACAATTGAGAGTCGGACGATGAGATATATTTAGGAGAAGTTTCCGCGTCACGTGCTGAAATAACAAAAGAAAAGGTCGTATTAAATTACGAACTAAACTAATGGTTAATCCAAAGATTTCTAAACGATGGGTCACGAACCACCAGTTGGTTGCGAGCTAATATTGAGTGGGCTCTAAAATATAAAACGCGACCCACCAATCGAGCCAGCGGCTAGACGGCTACTGACTGATGGCTGATGGTATTACCGTTAGAAGATTCTAGTTTGTGGTTATATCTAATGTCCTTTCTCGAGGACAGCTAAGAGGTGGATTCTAAGATTGAAACTTTTCCTCGGATAGTTCGGAGACCACTGGTGAATCTATACTTATATTACCAACAAGATTTGGAGTCCTTTAAAATGGGTATTACCTTTAAAATATCTTTTTAAAATATACAATTCCGTACTACATCATTTTCATGTATCTCGTAAGGTTTAGCCAGCGTTTGCACACAAAAATATTTTTTACTACAGCACATTACAAGTCTTTGAAAACATTTGATTTCCTTTACAAATTAGATTTATTATACATATTAATCTTCCTCTTAAATCATTCTGTCTATTAATGAAGGCCGCATTAAAAATCAAAGGGAACCGACAGAGAACGCGACTTTGCTTTATGCTATGTAAAGATCAAATCATTACCTATACTTCTTTTTGTATCTTTTTGTATCCACGTGGCGCCAGAATCTAAAAATATAAGAAAATGTTAGTAATATAAAGTGACATAGTAAATGCATCATTTTAATATATTATTTATTACATATCCCGCTCACCATTACATACTGATTCGTCAACAAAGGAACAGGACAGGGATCGTATCGGTGAACACAACTTGTTTTTCACTTTCGAACAATGCGAATGCGAGCAATTAGATTGTTGACATCTCGGCGGCGGAGGATAAGACTTGTACGTACTAGAATCGCACTTCTTTCTACAACTTGTACTGAGCGAGTTCGGGAAAGACGAAGACTCCGGCGGCCAGTTCATCAGTACGGGCGGTGTGGGCGAACGATCAAACCTCTTGACCGAACATCGAGATCGCATGTTAGCTGTGATACTGGATGGAGATGGTTCAGGTATAATAGTCTGGTTTGTCAAGTGATACATGCTAGGGCATTCTGTTGATTCGCAAATTGGCAGACTGTTCGCTGGGCACTGAAAGTTTGTACACGTGTAAGGGGACTCTAATACGATTTCCTTTGGTTCTGATGAGTTGCAGTCGGGGCAAGGGCATGTGATCCTTATCAAACCAGCCTTGATGTCTTGAATTTTGCCAGGCGTATAGTTCAAACACTTGTAATGAGCCCATTTTTTACAAACGCCCTTACATTGGACCCCTGTTTTGTTCGTTACACCCCGGAAGCATAATTTGCAAGGGTTTTTGACTTTTGAACATTTATTCATTATCTTTTTCTTCCGGTGAAAGTGTGAAAGTGACTCGAAAAAAATTCATTTTGAACTTGTCCTTTCTACTCTCTACTTCATATTCAACAAATTATGTGAATAAAGATGTGGGTAACCAAATAAATTAATTCTTAAAATATATACTTAAAAACACTAGAAAATTTAAACAATCATTTTTTACTGCACTATATTAAATTGACATGATATGAGTGACGGATCTGTTGAAAGAAAGAATACTGACTGGTTTGAGGAAATGGCAATTAAAACTTTTTGAAGTTCTTACTTATTTTTACTCCTACACTTTACTTTTATATTAGAGTGTAGGAGTAAAAATAAGTGTAAAAATAAGTGTAGGAGTAAAGATACGTTTTATTTGCGCTTTTTTAGGCAATCATGTCGTTTTTTGTCACTACCCTCAATATTTTTAACTTAGTCTTATACGGTCATACCACAACTTTAATGTCTTACGAAGCAAAGCCATCATTATCATTAACATCACCATGGTTTTTTACAAAACATCATCCTAGCGTTCCAGCAAATGGACAAATTAACAACCAGACTTTTGAAAACTACTAGACAGGCTCAAATGGAATTAGACAAACAGAATTCTAATTTCGATTTTTTTATTGTTTTATTGCGGTTAAAAGGCCCCTAATAATATTTTTTTATCAAATATCTTCCATGTACAGACAGCGATCAGAATTATAATTGCGGAAATTTGGATGTTTGTTACTCTTTTACATCCACTTTGCTCTTTCACGCATAAACTTTTGAACTGATCTGGATGAAATTTGGTACATAGATAGACTATAGTCTGCTCTGGTCATAGGCTACTTTTTATCCCGGATAAATGTACGGTTCCTGTGGGATACATTTTTTTCGTTTTCTACGTATATAAAAGCGATGTATGTTCCTTATAAGATTGAGAATCACTAGTTAAATATAAGTTCCAACTAATGACTCAATGCATCATCAATTTATGGTATTCTGATTCTACAATTATTATGCTCTATGGTTTGAAAAGACAGCTGTCAGAACACGATAGGCATAAACATTTTAGGTTATATCAACTAAGTTATAATATTTATATTATTTCTCAAAAATGCCGTTCATGAAAGGAAGAGCTCCTATTCGTCGTACTTTAAACTACCTCAATGCCGGAAAACTAGTATTTAAGGATAAAATAAGAATATTTTCAGTCGCCTACAATATTTATGGGCAAAACAATAACGGAGCGAAAGATTTCGTATTTTGGTATTTACCGCAGATCCAGTACAAAAATCCCAACGTACAGGTAGTTACAATGAAGAACCTTACACCGTCACCTTTTATTAAGTGCTATTTCGAAGATGGAAGACGAATTTTGGTTGACGTTGATAATAAATCGAAAGAGGACATACTGGACCACTTATTGAATACAGTGGGTAAGTCGAAAGAGGTTTTGGAAGCGGAGTCTAAAGCTGCTGAAAAGAAGGACAATCCAGCCAATTTCGGAGTCGGTTGTGAAAGGGCTTGCATTTGTGAAACCTATGGCCAAGTACCATGCCCAGGGGTTGTGCCTTTACCGAAATCTATGAGAGGGAAATATCTGAACCAACGAGATTAAGATTAAGTTAATTTAGCACTATTGAATGGATTGGAGAAATGTTTACCAAGTGTTGTTGCCACAAAACAAAATTTGTGAATAAGATATGTAGAATATTCTAGTTATATTATTATGAATTAACATAAATTAAAGAGTCATGTTAATTCATGAAGTTGTTTTTATAAAATACAGTATAAACTAAATCATTTTCTTAAAATTAATTTAAATACCTAAAAATTACCTTTTTTATGTCATAAGGGGGCAAATGAGCAGCGGGTCACCTTAATATATAAGATCGCCAATGCCCATATACACCCGCAACACCAGAGGAACTGCAGATGCATTGCTGGCCTTTAAGGAAGGAGTACCTTTCTTTAAGGCTAAATATTTCTACTTTAATTGTGCTTTTTACTTAAATAATTACTTACATTTAAAACTAGCGGCGCCCTGTGGTATCAGCTGTTGCACTGTTTAATTCATTCAGCTTACCTCTTCACAGCATGATGAGGTCAACTGAATGAATTAAACCTATAACCTTCCTTAATAAATCTGTCTTTTTTGAATTTTGAATTTTCAAATCCAATTCGTAGTTTCTGAGATTAGTGTGTCCAAACAAACTTCAGCTTTTTTATACTAGTGTAGATAGCACTGAGTATATCAATAAAAAAGATCATTTAGGACTCACACTCGTATTGCATTGGCTGAGCAGAATGTTTTTATTTTTCATAATTCTGCATATTACTTTTCCTTTGTGAAAAGCTAATAAATATTGCTTTCATGATCTAATATGGTGAAGTAAAAATAAATAAAAACTTTTTTTATAATGAATACATGTTTTAAACAGTTAAGTAAACAACCTGATGTCAGGTGACTTCCATAAACTACAACAACCAAAAGAATTACAGGTTAATTGCAATGCATGGAAAATATAGTATATAAGAATGGGCATTACTGGCCATTGTATTCTAGTAGTTTTTCAGTAATCAACATCATTTGATTGAAAGTTATGAGTTTTGATCGGATCTGTTAAATCTAGGTGAGAAAAAAACATGAGATATTGTATAACTTGTTTATTTAAAATACATGGCCTTGTATAGCTTTGGCCATCAATGCAGCTGCAATGTACTGCATGTTATTGAAGGCATTAAAAGTCCTTGCATTTATGTGCATGAACAACTCATCGTCAATCTCCGGTCCTCTGGGGAATGTGTGAAAGAAAGTCCAGTTATTTAAACTGCACCTTCTTATGTCCTATAAATTAAATACAGTATTTAAAAAAAGCCATTGAGTGTAATATTTGTTAAAAGCGTATAGGACAGTCCAGGTCTATATTAAGGTGTTAAAACAATTAAAATAGCAGGAATATAATAAACTACCTGCAAACACTTCTTTGCTGGGTTTTTCTTTTATTCATACAATTATTGATAACATATAACCAAACTAGCGGTAGGATTATCATTTATCACATCATCATAACATTGGGGACTACCCATGATATTGGGGAAATCAAATCTCTCCCTACTCTTCACAATCAGTTCAGCCGTTTAGGCTACAGGAGGTCTCAATGAAACGGGCATACATACATGAATAACAGCATGAATAACATTGAAACAGCAAAAAATCTAAGAGTCCCCATCTCTTCCATCTGCTTTTCTTTTCCCCATCTATTCTCCAGTTTTTTCCCTACGAAAGGCTGGTAACAATTTCGTAATCCTTCTGGTTGTCACACATGGATTGGTACCATTGTGCTGCTATACATTTATAACCAATAAACCCAACAATTATAAATTCAAGACGAAGTTTAAGCAATACAACTTTTTGTCTGTTCAAAAGTCTAATGATCATCATTACAACCAAAAAGTACCAGCTTATACCAATTATTAATAATAATAATAATTATTAATATTGGTTTTATAGATTCTAAAAAATATCGCATGATTGTACATATATGCGGTTTACAATCTACCCTTGCTATATATTTTGGTACCTGATAAGAAGTCTGCCCTAGCACCCTAACTGATGTAGATGGACTCCTGGACCGATTATGAGAAAATTTTTGGGTGTGTTTGAGTGGGGCTCAGTTATATTTAGATTCACAACTGGACAAGATAGATGGCGGTGCCATTGGGTTCTAGGAAGAGTTGTTTTAATTTCAATTTTTATACCAATGTTTATGCAAGGTCCATGTAAATATATATTTTATATTAATTATCCAACCTCAACACCGAACTTGAACTCTTGTATTTTGTCTTCCTTGTCAGTGGTGGGGCCGGCGATTATCACGCAAGCGTGGTGTAGCGCTTCCTCCTTCTGCTTACATTGCCTGATTATTGTATGGCTGTGTTCTGACATAACTTCACTGGCTTTGTACAGGAGTGGACTGACAGGACATTTCTGTATTACAATGAAAGGTGACAATATTATATGACGATGGTTTGATTAAAGGCAACATTGTTTTTTTTTGTGTCAATGAAAATGTATCAAGAGCATGCTTCAAGAACGGGCTATTGGGATAGTCATTTTATAAAATAGAATCGTCATGGTCGAAAGCGCCTTACACAAATTTGTTAACATTGTTATATGACTGTAACAGTTAACAAATATGGAAGGCGGTTTAATTTGTATAGCAATAACATCTTAATTAAATTGACGAGTAAAACTAAACTTATACAATTACAAATAAATACTTTAGATCTGTCTGATCTGTGTTGATGTGATATAACATAGAGAGTAATATATTTCATACGTTGCAGCAGCACTTGAACTTTAAGTTGGCGCCCAGCATGGGGCTAAGCAGCAGGTAAGAGTTAAGGACTGGATGTGCTTTGCCAATGTACGCCAGGTTGAGGCAATTCATCGAGCCGTATTCTTCCTGTAAAGATTTAATATAAGATAATTACCGACTTGCAATCTCGATAGTAGATAAAAAGTGAAGTAGGAATTATTTACGAAAAGTAGACAAAAGCTTAAAATAAATGTTTTCATTTGAAAATATTAGATATAAATTTCTTCGAAGCTATTTACCGAAAAATAAAATAAAATAAATTTAGTAGAGATTTATTGTATGCCCTGACCCCACTAGGCAAGATCTTCACCCATGTGTCTACATTAAAAATTCTCCAAATATTATTGTAACACGAACATTTATAATATTTTTTGAAAAAAATTGTGAACCATTCTATAAGCTTCTTTTATATTTTATAAGCAACTAGCGATTTGCCCCGGCTTCGTATGGGTAGCACCAATCGCCAGAAACACACGTGTGACGTCTGTCTAAATGAATGGTAAAGGTACCAAAATATTTACGTTTAAAGGATTAATACCGTAACCGTCTAAATGGCTTTTCAACTCCCGCATTCTTAATTTTTTTTAGCCAGCGTGGACTATTTTGTAGATCTTTTTACGATATACAGTAAGGTTCAGCCAGCGTTTGCAATGTAAGGGTACAAAAATATGTTTTTTACGACAACACATAACAAATGTTTGAAATTCTCTGCTTTTCTCTACTAAAATATGCATGTACTATACATATTAATCTTTCTCTTGAATCACCCTGTCTTTTGATGGAAACCGCATTGAAATCAGTTGAGTTGTTTGAAAGGTCAAAGGGATCAGCGACAGCGGAAGCAAATTTGTTTTTTACTATGTAAATATTTTAAAGCACAGGCATTCTTATTCTAGCAAATCATGACACTTATGTATTGTAATACGTAATACATTCGTATAAATTAAATTTGGTTAAAAATTTGAATAATTTTTCAAAAGCGCCTGTCACAAACTTAATAGCAATATTTTGTGAATAAAACCATTTAACTGTTTTAAAGGCGCTTTGAATCTTAACTTTGTAGTTGTGTATTAAGTTTTGTTACCAGCAAATGAACAACATTTGCCTCCTAAAGATTTTAGCTCAAATATAAAGCTACTGCTCTTCTTACTATGATGGTCATGATGGTAGCGAGTGCCTGTAGACTAGCGTGCGCGCGCGACCTTACGCACATGACGGGCACCGACGACTGCTCGGCGAAGCGCGCCACGCACATCTGCGTCGACGTCGACACGAATATTATGTCGCACATCATCGAGAATACTCTGTTGGTGATCATTTAAAATGTTAACAACAAATCAGAAATCAAAAAATATGAGTTTCGTCATCGAAGAACACAAGAGCCCCAAATCTTGATGCTGACCTGATGGTCGATTGTTGCAATTTTTTTGCACATTGCAGTAGGGCGCGGTTTTTGCTTGACTTTGTGCCTCGTAGAAGAATATGTCGGCAGCGGTATTTCCAAACGAATACGACCTGGGGTCCTTCAAGAAACGAGCTTTTATTAAAGGCCGGCAACGCATCTACAGTTCCTCTGATACAATATTAGAGGAACTGTTGTTCATGGACTGCGGTGATCACTTAACTTTAGGCGACCCGGTGCTCGTTTGCCCAATCCCCCTATAAAAAAGTCAATGAAAGATTTACTTTGCGCGGTTAGGAAAGTACATAGGCAATGTTTTTTTTTATTTTGTCGCAACGTTGATGAGTAGCTAGCTATCGAGGCGTTATAGCTCCCAAAAGTAAATCCGTGCCTTGGGAGAAGTTAGCTGATAGCTGCTGAGCTGAACGACAAGAAGACAATCTTTGTAACAATTTTGGGCCCTACGTCGAGAGGTCGTCCAGAGATCGCGTTTTGGCTAAATATAATAAAAATAAATAGACATAATAAGTTATGTTGCAAAAGGGAGTGGTAGTGTCGGCGG